>VWZT01014903.1:78038-159530 GCA_013397055.1 Pachycephala philippinensis
AAAGTGTTTATTTAGCTAGCAAATTATAGCAATTTTTTAAACTTGAAATCAAGTTTTCAAAAATGTGTCTTGACAACATTGAGTCCTGACTGTAAATTATGGAAAAACTTGGATACATAATTTATTAACGTTTTTAAACTCTTAAAGCTATGTATTTTGATAAACATTGCTTGCAGTGTAAACTGAACTTGAAAAATCTGATCTCAATGAAGGTGGCTTTGCCAGTATAAATGTACCATTGTATCATAAGAAAATGTTCCTAGTTAATGGGATTTTTTAAACCAAATAAAATGACTCTTCCATATAGCTTAGTCCAAGCCTCTCTCCCCAGAACAAACACAGGTGTATTGGTCAAAGTTCAGGTCTGCAGCAAACATCTTCTATTTGAATAGCGTGACCCGGCACAACAAGGGGCACACCTGTGGCACTGTGAAGTCAAGCTCTTGAATACAAACTCTGTCATAGTGTGTTCATATTTAAGGAACACATTATTTACATACCAGTTACACTTGCAGTCACACTGACATAGAGTCTTATCTGGAGGATCACAACTAAATGTTGGAAAAGGCAAGAAAACCACCTCAATCTGCTTTTCTGCTGTATCTGACATCATGAACACATCTAGTCGCTTTCAGAACAAAAGGGTTGTAGGCTTAGACTTAAAACCACTGGAGATGGTTTGAATAAACATTTGATTTTCCCTTGATGTAGTGAAATTCTAGCACAGTGAAATTGCCCATCTGAGACCAGTTGACCATATACTTCTGCTGTTCCATTCCAGTACAAACCAGGAGTGAATAAGCAACACAGGACAGACCAAAGAGAAGGGATCACGCAGACATACGCCATTCTTATGAAGGAGAGAAGAAACGCCTTCCAGGTGAAACAACATCCTAACTGCAAGACCAAGGCCCTCTACTCCACACCAGCATAAAGCAGCCCTTGAGAAGGACTGTGGATGCAGTCAGGGTCTTCTTTCAGGGGGGTGGCAACAACTAGTTACTTCATCTCCACCATGCCTACCAGAGCCTGCCAGGTGATAGCAATGCAATGGCAATCACTCCTGAGAAATACAAGTATCTGCCTTTATAAAGTTTTTTATAAAGTTTATAAAATGGGGCTATTTCTCTTCACCAAACACATTACACTGTAAAACTGAAACTTGAAAAACTCTCTAAGCAAGAATTGCATTCAGGTCAACCCTTGTAATAAAAATACAACTTTGAAAGCCATTTCTTGGGGAACAAGGGTCAGGAATTTGATGGTAAGGGGTGGTTTTTTTTGGTTTGTTTTGACTGGGTTTTTTTTAGTAAAATTGCACATTTCTTTGAAAAACATAGTAAAAAACTAAAATGAAAGTCACTCATTTCATATTGGTGAGATTTTGCTGGAATCTTCCATGCCGATGAGAGTTTACACATAACACTTGGAAATGATACCTCTTCTCAAAACTCATTGTATTTAGCCCATGTCCCTTTTATTAGAAAGCTAACAATATTTACCACATATTAATGTTAAAATCACAGATCCAAGGATTCATTCACAATTCTCTCTTTTATGCAATTATGGTTGTGAAAAACACAGATGCCTTATTGAATGTGCACACTCAAAATTATGTGATTGTACTCACATCCGTACAATATTTAAAGCCATATAATACATTTAAATAGAGTCCTCAAGCCACTCTGAAATGCCTAACACCTGGCAGATGAGATAGCAGCTCATAGGAGTTTAAATACTGTATTTTAATTCACTTTTCTGAGGCAGTCAGGCTATGTAATTACTAACTCATAAAGCTGAAAACATGACTGCATAAAACATTCCCCTTCAGATATATCTGGCAGAGTGCACAGGTAATGTTTAAACACTTGTGCTTGATGTCTTATGTCTTAACACATGCTTCCTCCATCTTCCTGATTACTCTTTTCTGTTTCTTTTTCATGCCCTTTTGCATTCTGATGCCATTTGCCTGGCCAATTACCTGCCATTCCCTCATTCCTTCTGATTGTTCTTCCATTCCCTGTTATGTTTTCCCTCACTTTGCTTCATTTTGTTCTGAAAATTTCATCCTGTGCTTTCCACATTCCTCTGAGTATGCTCGATGGAAAGGAGTGCTTTTATTCTGTATTACCACCTGAGTCTAAATTGTGGTGGCATCTAATGAAAGAAGCCAAGCCTCCTTGTCATCTGGAACCTGTGTGTCAGGTAGTCCCATGCTGTGACTACAAGAAGCAGATAAAGAGGAAGTTCTGTGCATCTCTTCCAGGCTGAAATTAGAAGAACGGGAATGTTAACTTGTTCTTGCGTGTTTTTTCACAACCTCAGTGGCACTTCTATACAGCTCTTCCTGCTACCAACAGTTTTTCATACAACTAGGCAAAATATAAGATACAAATATCACTAGAGGCAGCAGGGCTGCACGGGGGTGGTAAATCTAAAGAAAAATGTGGTCTACGGCTTGATATATGGAATCTTTAATGTGTGTTTATGTTATAAGACAAGTAAAAATGGGCGATGTTTTAAACAATGTTTCAAATGTGATTCTAATTTAGCTCATTAAAGGTGAATGAATAACCAAATTAATAATTTATACGAGGAAAGGTATAAAATATTCATCGCATTATGGGTTTTCTACATTATTGTGTGCCACATATAATGCAATCAGAGTGCTGGTGGGTATGCTGCATTCCAGGAGCCCTGTGGAGCTGCTGTCCATTCCTCACAATGCTCTAGGACAGGTACTGCAGAGTCCACACTTATAAACTCATCACTGAATGATTGCTTTTCCTAATGGGAAAGCTTTAATGAAACTGTGGCTGTTGGGAAAATGCCAGGTTTTCAAAAATGAAACATTTCAGTCAAGGTAAGTCAACTTTGGCACGACATCCACTGGGAAAGAAGACAAACTGTATTAATAATTTAAGAGCTTGACTTGGGATGTCAGAACAGGTACTTGACTATCACACATTGGTGTGTCTGAGGGGTTCTTTTAACGCTTGTCTCATCTTATTTCTCTTCTCCCCTCTTCTCTGCCTATGAAAATCAACTTCTATACTCACACACACACACACACACACACACACACACATTAAGCCTTTTTTCTCAGTTCTTAAGAAAGAAGGGGGGAGAACTTGAAAAGCTGGGAAGTTTCACAGTATAGAAAACTGTTTTCCATGTAGCCTCTCTCACTGCTGTAGTTAAAGAGGGTCTATGATTGTGTAGGGTTGAGGTCTGTCTTGTCAACAGAGAAATATTGTCGCAATTTCCAAAATACAAAAACTGCACAGAACTGTAATGTTTATCCAATATATGGAAAACCTTCTAGAATTATTTCAGAAATCCCTACTGCGTTTATTTTAGTATGTTTTCCTGGTGGCTACCCACTGTTAAAAACTGTACTGGCTGAACAAGAAAACTGCATAGTCTGACTCTATATGCATAAAATTGTTCCACTGTTCCTGGAGATAAAAAGAGTTGTTTCAGAGCATGAAGCATTAAAAGCGTGTAGGGTACTGGGACAGTGCTTCTGGCATCAGTGTTTCAAACAAAGTGCTCTATCTCTAGTGTTCTCTTGTTTGGGTCAGAGATAGCTTCTGCTACTCATATAATTCTTTCTTTGCATATGTTTTACAATAAACAGGTGTCTCTCAGTTTTGGTATTCAGAAGAAACAAATATATATGTATGTTAATTGTTAGCTGTTTCTCTCACTATTCTAAGTGGCATATTCTAACAAAGTGGTTTGTAAAAGCTTTACCCTAAAAGATTCATGTTATTCCACAATGTGGATTATCACCCATTAAAATAATGAAATCAATCACCAAAACTACAGTGGAGTTTCTGTCTGTATTTGTATGTATGCATGACAGTTATACAAGAAAGCACCCATTTATAAAAATGGGCCATTTGGGTGATTAAGCAGATGTGCTCTTTGCCCTATATCAGGACAAATTTCTGAAATGAACAGTCATCTGCTTCTGCAGATGGAGAGCTCTGAGGGGGGATTAGTGCTTTCCCGTTGCTCATTGTAAACAACCTCAGCCACAGAGAGGCACAGAATTATCTCCAGTGAGTCACTGTGATCATACGACCAAGTTCCTGCTAAATGAATGTCTCTGAGCACACAGGAACTGGCCTGTATGGTACATGCATGCACAGAGTAACAATTTCAGTGAATTCTACACACGCATGCAGTAGAAACTTTCCATTATTGTACATAGCAACAAGCAACAAATGCAGTTTATGGTCTTAAAGTAAATTAATTGTTATTTTTTTCCCCCCCCATGTAAAAAAGGAGAGGAAAGCCCTATACAACTAGTTCAAATAACACTCTGATAGTGAGAAATAATTTAGATCTTTAAATGATAGCTATTGAGCCAGGGAAAGTCACCAAGGTAGAAGGAAATACAGTACAAATGAAATATTAGAAATCTTCCAGTTTACTGTCTGACCACTAGGGCACAATTGACACTGCTTTGTATTGCAGATAACCACAGAGCCACAAGTCATAAGATATCATAATAAGTTTGGCCAAAACCAGAAAGTAATTTTTAAATCTCCTACAAGAAACACAGTGATGCTCTCATTTGAAGACTGAAGACAGTATGTAAAGAACAATCTGCTGAAACAGTCAAATAAAACCATCCGTCATTACACCACTTTTTGGGATGCATTTATAGCACATTTGCCTAAAGAAATCACTATTGTATATTTCAGAGTAAAAAAATAAGGGATTAAGAAAGACTACATTTAATCTTCAAGGAGTAGAGAATGTTCTTACTGCAAATTGTAGTACTGGCTTCATTCGTCTCATTGTGGATGCTGTGCAACCAGCTGGGCTGAAAATTGCAAACACTCAAAATTAGTGTTGGAGACCCTTTGCCAGGATACACATGTAGAAGTCTAGGGCTAATGGTTTTCTGCAAGCCCTGGGGAATATGTTAACATCTCTGTAGCTGGCAAAAAACTGCAGAGCAACAATAGCAAGAATCAAAATAATTGCTGAAGTTTTTATCAAACTTACTTGCCAAATTTATTGCAAAGCTGCTAATTAGTACACAATGAGAGGATGGTACAATACACTTTGTATCTTTACGTTAAGAAATTAATGAAGCAGTAGGAACAAATATTACAAGAGAACTAAACAAATAAAACCAGGCAACAGAATCTTGTCTCTATTATTTAAATTCAATACTTTACAATCTTTTGCTTGAGTAAACTTTCTTTGCTTACATTTTTTCCCCCGAAGAGGTTCATTTCTTCAAAGGAATAAAATAAACAGAAATAAATGGCAACAAACGTAAATATTTTTAACACAGAGTCAAGCATAAATTTGGAAAGCCTTCTAAAAACTCTAATAAAAAATAATAAGATCCATTACAATTAACGTTTATTCAGCAGCATCAGTTATGACTAATAACACTGTGCATTAAAGCAACTGCAGCAGGTAGGTTTAACAAACCAGACATTTAAAGTGATAGAGTAAATGAAAACTAATTAATTGAGAAAAGATTCAGAACTACATATGGGAATACAGACAAAGTTCTTCAAGAGTTTGTACAGTGAAGCTGAATGCCACAAAATTGTCAGATAGGAAGATACTCTTAGCAAAAAGTTCCAGCACTTTTAGCCTACTTGTTTTATAAACCAGCCATTGTTCACTTTATGAAAGGCATTGTAAATAGACTGCTCTCTTTTTGCACGAAAAAGCCCAAACTGAAAAAAATAAAGAGAAAATGCATTTTTCCTCTACAAAAAGCAGGGAGAAAAGTCAATACAAATAATCCTTCCCTGGAATTCTTTAACCACTGTGAGGCTAATAGCAGTTACGAGTACATTTGGGTGACAAAGTTGAAGCAAGAAGGGAAAGGTGCTATCAGAAACTACACACATACAAACACTCAGATATCTGACAGGTCTGAAGGCAGACTCCTGAGACGTGCTGCTAAATCCATTCTTATCTTTTTTATTCTGCCAACACAGAGAGGTGCTGGGGACCTCCAGGAGTAAGACTTTGTGAAGTGTAGCATTTTCTGAGATCACATACAAGAGTGGTGAGAAGATGCTGTAAGCAATTACTGAGCAATTGTACTCATGATTTGAATCATTTTTCATGAAGGACTTCACAGCCGAAAAATTCTTTGACTGAACACAATCAGAAGTATGCACACAGGTGTTTTAAACACTTTCTGTATTTAAAAATAGGTTTTCTCCATATTGTATTGGTATGCTACCTTGTCCGTTGTGCCATGCAACCTCTGTTTACCTTGAAATCAGTCATAAAATGATGGTGCTTCCAACCAAACTGAATTAAGCAACTACAATGTGCTCTAAAAATCCTGTCCTAACGAGGTCTGTAAGAAAAGCCACATTTGCTATGCAATCCTGGGAACATAGCATCGGGATTGATGCATATCTGTGCTCTCCTCCCTTACCTGTCCCTGTATTTCTACTCTGATCTGTATATGCAGATCTTACTTTTTATCTAAATTTTCTCTTAGTTTTGGGTCAGCTTTTATGTAGACCTTGTATAAACCCAGAAGTGAGCTAATGAGGGAGAAACAAAGCTTCAGCACAGATTAGATGCATGCCATAAATGCTGATTTGTAAAATTATCTATTATTCCCAGCAGAGGAAGGTCTAGAGATCTCTGTTGTGTTCCAGATCCGCACTGCACTACACCTTTACACCAGCAGACATGGTCAGCTGGTCTAGGCTGGGACTAGAAATATCCTCCAGATTGCAAGAAGCCATTTCTTTTAAAGGACAGAAAGCAAACACTTACCTAATCAGCACTTGGTTGAGGAAAGAAGTCAGTGAGTACTTCTTGACAGGTCACTAGCTTTTGATAGCCTTTGTGCATACTATCATGAAACTGCTGCATATTCTAAAGAATATCTCTAAATATTTTTATTTTTTTTGTCCATCAATAATTATCTAGCTTCATCCTCTGATAATTCCATTACTTCAAGTAGAATTTACACAAGGGTTAAATTTGGCCTCATGTGTCCCATGGCTTGCAGTGAGAGTGACCCACCTTTCCTGGCATTTGCTGTATTGTACAGAGAAGCAAGACTTTCTTCTCTTTTGGGAGTCCTTTGAACTTGTATAAAGTAGCTATTCCCAAGTGATTACTTCCTTTCTCAATCGATGCAACAAAAGAGCATCACACAAAAAAAGAGCCCCACAGTCATTTTTCTTTTGAACACACAGGCAATGCTGAAAACATTAATGCACATGTGCAAAAGCTCTCATCTCTGGCTCCTATCTGATACCTATTAGCTCCACAGGAGAGTAAAGGAAAAGAGCATATTAAAGCTCCCTGCATCATCAGATTGAATGACTCTTTTCACTTTTAGTATTGCAAGGATGCCACTGGTAGCTGGAGAAAAGGAAGAGTGTACCTGTAGTTCTTCAGATTGTTACAGTTTAATGCAAAGTCTAGAAGGAAGTCTAAAGGGGGAAAAAATTCCACTTACTAGTGAGCAAAAGTCACTGCTTTTTCTTGCCTTTCTGTACTATTCCAGAGAGGAAAGCAAATACCTTTCAGGCTTCTCCTTCCTTTTCCCATCTAGGAATATCATTGGTTCTTTATGATAATGATTTCTGTAAATTCATATCTAGACATACAAGCAGAATACCTACAAAAAATGTTACTGAGTGGGTAGAGCTTTCTTTAATAAAAACTGTATCTAAATAAGACCTACATTCAGTCTCAAATGAATAGGGAAGTCTACACAAACCATCTGCCAGTGTCTCCATTTCTGTGCTGGCTTTCTGTTCAGCAGAAAAGTTTAGATTACATCGGACATTTTCCAAAAAACATCCTCTCACTGTAGTAAATTGTAAGGAAATCGAAGTTAGTCCAGAGGACTTCAGAGGCCTTTATTATGAAATAAGTTAAGTTCCCTAGTAGTCTATCAGTCTGGCTTCAGATTGGGTTAGAGCTACCCCCTGCCTTTGGGTCCTCACTATTAGTGCTATTGAGCATTTTAGGTATTATTTAACCACCAAATTCACAAGTAATCCCTGAAACTGTAACTCCTTTCAGTGAGCCGATGCTCACAGATCCAGGCTTCCTCTGGTTTATTCTTGGTCCTCAAACCTCAGTTTGCATTCCTTTCTACTCAGTGGCGTGCTATGAGAAGCAGGGGGGATGGTCCAAAATGTTGCCCCACAGGCTGTGCAGCCAGGACACCTTTATAGCTAAAATGGTTAGCTAGGACACCTTCTCCCTCACACTGGGGAAATTCTGTAGCCCAGATTTCCACTTCTTTGGCAAGTTTTCCAATCAATATGCCATTTTAAAAGAGTTGGGAAAACCTCCCTCTTGCCTTGCTACATTTCAGGTCGAACTTAGTGCCATTTACCAGTGTGCATTTGGGCTCGAGGATCAAAAGGCCTGAAAGTGGATTTGCACTTTCAGCTGATTTAAAGAGGTTTAAACTTCAGAAATTACAGTTTAAGTGCATGATTCTTACATGACCTTATGCATCTGTCAGCTAGAGTTCTAAATTTTTTGAGCATGTGCTGCAATATAGCTTTATTTATCAACTGAACAGACAGTCCCAGATGAGAACACCTTAGACTGCAGTAGGCTGAACTGAACCTAGTCCTTTTAAACTCAAATAATATTTCATTATTTATCACAAAGGCCATCAGAAGAAATACTCCTACATCTACTTGTAACACGTTTACTTTCCCTGGTAGGAGAAGAATAAATTAGGTTATCTCTTCAAATGTAAGCATCTCTGTTTCAAAACTGGTGGTGGGAAATCACTAAAAAAATTCTTAAATACAATCTTACCAATAAGTTATCCATAATTTTATGGATTAATTAATTTGTCTAAATGCTAACATATATGTCATTCATGCGACTTATCAATTTGTTTTCAGATTTTTTCAGGCAGAAGAAGATGGATTTGTTCTATCCAGATGAACTGTAAAAGTTACAGCAGTGTCCAGCAGATATCCTTCAGGTTAATGCAATTATCCAGACCGTAAAGGAAGCTGCAGATTTCTGATTCAAAACGAGACTGTAAACAGGAAATAATAATAGGGGAAAAAAAGGCATTTGTATTGCTAAGAAATACATGGATCCATTCCAAGTATTCTGGACATTTTAACCATATCCTGATAGGCATGGTAAAACGAGGCAGGATGTAACTTTTTCAGACACAAAATCAAATTGTCAGAAGTGTTTTCAAGTCTGCTTTTCTCATCAGAACATGAAAAGCTAAAATGATAAAAGCGTTCTTCTAATAATCAGCTACACACCTGCCTTTGAGATGTCAGTTTAGTATTGGTAATTTTATCAATTGTCATGCCCTGTCTAAACCGCCTGTAGAGAAGAAGGTGACTGAGAAGTTTATGTTAAACAGCTGTTATGCCATCTGGCATCTTTGACTTCCATGACCCTTTTCAATCTGGCTTTCAGCCTAGGTAAGGTACAAAGACTATACTGGCTTAATTGGTCTATGATCTACTCCCGGCAAAATACAGAGGTCAAGTTTCCATGCTGATTATTGTAGATTTGTCAGCAACCTCTGCTAGCATGAGCTAGTAAGTTTTGCTGACTCATCTGCAGACTCTGGAAAGGATGGCCAGAAATCACTGCAGTGACCTCTCCTCTCCAGGAGGTCTCAGAGGGCAGTGTCCGACAATTGCTCCTCTGCCCAAAGGGCTCTCACAACCAGGTTTTTCATCATTCCACTCTGTTGCCTTTCTTGTTCCATGTTTACATGAAGCTTCTCAGGGACAGAACAAGACCATTTGAGCCTGTCATTTCATCAAAACACACACAACATTTACCTTTGTTCATTGTGCTTTTTCATCTGATGCAGATGGTCAAGTTGACTCATCTGCCAGCACTGGAGGAGTTTGCAGATAGGGGCAGGCAGACTGGTTTAAATTCTTCTTTCACCACCTATTTGTTTTTAAGCAAGGTATTTAATGAGTGTGAGAAAGCAGAAGGTGAGGCTTGGCTTGGAGTCTGGTAAGTCACAGCTGTAAGTTTAAAGTTCAAAAGAATTATTTGGCTCAGTTTTATAGAAAGGCCACGTGCAAAAGAGCAGGAGAGCTACTAATTACACTACTTGAAATGAACAGAAAGTAAAACAATGTCTTACTCCACAAGGAATACTTTAATCCTGAAAACATCAATTTAGCTATTTACCCTATTACCAGAGCTTGTTCATAAAGTTCTAAAATACATGTACTATATTAGGGTCAAAGTAGTAGTATATGTTGGCTTTTTTTGTTAATATACACATTTCTTGAGTTTGCAAACCAGGAGTTTCATACTTGAAGCTGCTTATGAGGCATTAAATAAAGCAGTAAACAGTGCTGGAAAAGCAAAACTGGCAGTAATTACTTGCTAATAAAAAAGATACTAATTATTTATGAGATGTTTGGGCAATTATTCAATTATTTTAAGTTAGATTATCAATAGTTCATTGCTGAATGAAAAAATACACCAAGTTTTCCACTGACTTCTCTGCTGAAATAAAGCTATTACTGTTATCAATGTATTAGACTTCCTTCACAGATCTTGGAAATAACTTTGCATCACCTCATAAAGCACAGGGGGGAAGCAGCAATCTCTGAGCTGTATTATGTTTGTCAGTTAACAGCTTTCCAAAGAAATTTGCCATTTCTTCTGGAGAACTGTTCTACACATATCACCTTAGGAGCTAAGCAGTGTTTAAACCTAACAGCCTTAACATCTACTGAAATTTCATATTGAAATATGCACCCAGAACCAGAGCTTTACCCAGAAGCAGAACTTTACATAAATACAATTTACAGAGCAAACTATTTTAAAAACAATAAGCAAGCACACTGCAGATCAGCAGACAGCATGCCCCAAAACAACCATCACCTTAAAAAGAATACATTTAGAAGTAGGTTTTTAGACTGTACCCAAGACCAAACATTTGTCTGTTTGTTATTTTACCCATACACTCTCTCACACGCATTTATACATTATTCTATTTGACCCAATGTTCTTGTTTCTCCTCCAAAGCCTCTCCTGCCCTGTGCTTTGTTGCAGCAGACCTGAGGTATCAGTGCCTGTGAAGTGCAGAAGGATCTTGCAGAAGGTAAGGGCAGAGACCTCGGGATGATGTGGGAGAAGGTAAAACACAACAAAGGGTTCTGGGCTCTCACAACTGCAGAACAGAGTGGAGACCACCCAGCCTCTTTACTGTGAGCTGCTGCTGTGAGGTTTTAATCTTCTCTAATTCAAGTATTTCTAGCAACAACTAAAAAAGCCTCAAAAAAGTCTTCCTCTTGTGAGATCTGGGGAACAAAAGTCAAGAAAACCCTTAGTGACTGAAAACTTCTACCTGCTAAGACAGGAGACAGAAGAGTGTGCTTCCCTGTTCTTCTCTAGCCAATTTTATATGGGAAAAACTGAAAGGGAAATCATATGAAGCTCACAGTCTATAAGAGGAAAAAAAATTTAGAGTTTCTTGAACAATCGTGACAAAGATGGCCAGAGGAATACCATTTGGCCACTCCTGTGTCTTAGGAAATTAATCACCGAAGTTATCTGAGCAATGCTATGTCCTTCAGAATCCCCAAACCTTTTGAGCATCAGCATTTTCATACATTTGACATCACAGAAAATCATTGAAGGTATTCAAGTTTGGAAGCAGCACTGCAAGCACAAAGTAAAATTTGAGCACAGACATGGTTCAATCTATTGGATTTGACCAGACCTGCTGTATAAAACAAAACCCTTATTCTTCCTCAACCCAATATTTTCATGTTTGTTTGTGGCCATACTGAGCTACAGTACTTTAAATCAAATAGTAGTTTGTTTTTCCTGCTGAAAGTAAAGCAAGATTATTATCAGTGTATAAAACATATTCCGTTTTCCTGCAAAAAATTCCACAAGTGGGCATCTAGCATACGTAAGGCTTACCAGAGAGTGTATCTGTTGTTGCACAGAATACAAAGGTATTTCTAGACTTAAAGTTTCATTACAATTACCAATAATTTAAAAGGTAAGCTATTAAAACAATGTAAAAAAATGAGTCAAATAAAGTAGTGCATGAATATGAAAAACCAGTTAAGATTAATGTAAAAAGATTTCCAGACATGGAAGAACAGACATGAGCGGTATCAACTTGCTCCTGTTACTGATTCTATGCATTAATCATGAAGACATGATAAAAGCCTTTTAGTGACCAAGGTACTAGTTTGGGGAAAAGTGATTTTAGAAGACAAAGATTTCCTTTTTCCTCCTGGTGTCACTACAGGGCTGAGTTAAGGTTGAATGACTCAAGTTTCTGCTTCTGTAATTTAAATCCATTTCAAGACTTCTTTCTAAAACACATTTTAAATAAAGAAAAAAAAAATGTATCCTTGTCTATTTTTTTTTATAAGTACTGTTGCCTAAGTTTACATTTTTGAAAGGTCTTATCTATTTTTTTTTATTTTGAGGGACAACAAATACACCTTCCTTCTCCTCCCACCCCATTTCCATATTTTGCACTTTACTTCTACTTATGTCGTATGCTTCTATGTATGTCTTTACGTGAAAGAAGACTAATTTACTCATTTGAAAGCTCACTAGTTAATACATGAGTTTATTGCTCCTTTAGAGAATTCCACTGCCCTATGTATGCACAGAAAGCTTCAGTTTTCTATAGCACTTTTTTACTGAAGAAATCTCTCCTAAAATATTTTGCTTCTACGTTGATGAAGTAGTGTAAAATACCCAACAGAAGTTATGAGGAGAAAATGAATCAACTGTAATTTTGAAAGCAGTTCAGTGTTTAGATGCAACTTCAGTTCAACGTGTTTATTAAGGCCAAACCTAGAACTCCCACCTAATTATTCGATAGCAGGCAGTTTTAAACATTTACAGTTACCTTAAGCAAGCAACAAATGGAGCTTCAAAGCTTTCAGAAAGAAATCAAAGCAGATTTCTAAGTCACTGACTGTATAACAAACATGAGAAATACAGCAAATTATAAGGATAGCTTGAATAATATTAGTTTTAGTTAGAAATGTACTGCATTAGTTAGACATGTACTGCATAAATAAATTATTTAAGAATTCTAATTAAAGACTATTAAGAATTAAAAGACCTTTATTTTTCTTCACAAAACTTTAAGTTTCCATCCTACCATTAATATTCAAGCTTTTATCATTCGTACTAAGAGTTGAATACTGCAGTGTGAAAATCCACTTTTCATCAGAATACATAGTCAACTGCTGCAAACCTGAGATTCAAAAGTCTCATCTACAACACAATTACATTTCAAAATCATAAAATATCTATATTTCAATTAGATTTTCAATACATAACACCACAAAGTTAACTCAGTTACAGTATTTATTACAGAAGTTGATGTCATTCTTTTCTTAAAGCACTGACATTCATTCCCAAATACAAAGGAAACCTGAGCCCTCTTTGATGACAGACATAAGGCCACACAGCCCCCTACTTGCACACAGAAGCAGATATTTCTCCTACACGAGTGACAAAACTGATGGACTTGTACCTAGACAGAAGCCAAGGAAAAGGCAGGTGGAAAGGAAGCCTTTCAATATTGTTCATAATTTATTCTGTTACATTGAACATTTTGTTATATATGCTTACACTGATAGTATTTAATTCTTAATTAATTGTACAGTTTAAAATAGTTGTTATATTTTAACTAAGACTTTGAGTTTTGTAAATGTGGTTTTAACTTTGTTTCTAGTTATCACTTTCTCCCAGAAATTTGTCTCTGTCTAAGGAAAGTTGTCAATAGGGGCTGCCTCTTAGAAAGTCAGCCTTTGCTCAGACAGGACTCAGTGCTGGTTTAACTTATGTTTACCTTTTCCAAGTTGTGGAAAATTGAGATGATGTGTAGAGGGAAAAAAAAAATTGGCCTGATGATGTTATTTTCTACAGCATGGATAAACAGAATAAGCAGTAAGGTAGCAGTTTTGAGTATCAAGAGGCTGAATAAAGTTTACTATTTTCTGTCAATGGGGTATTTTGTGTTTTTCTGTCTCAAAATCTTTAATGCATAAACAACAACTCTAGCAACAAAGAGGCATCGTAATTTATTTTGACTTATTTTCAAAGAGTGTCTTTTGTTGTTTGGGGTATTTTTTCCCGTTCTGATTAGTACATAGAGGGCTAAGCACTGCTGGTCAGTGAATTAATATGTCCAAGATTGTATGAATTAGAAGCTCTAGTTAGTGAAGTGTTTTCCAGTTTTAAAAACAGTTATTGCCTGAATATCCTACACTTCTCAATATCATACTCCATCTTTTACATAAAAATCATATTGGTAATTATACCATAGGTTATATATATGTGGAAGATACTTCTAAGTGCATGCTTTGAACACATTAGCATTTCAAGTGATCAAAGAACAGCAAGAGTTACCACTTCTAAGCCCAAACATTAGCAATATCATCTAAGGAAAGTGGTTTTAAAATGAAATCACTGCAGTAAATGTAGTGTCATATCACTCAGGAAATCAGTCAGAACGTCAGGCCTGGTACCACCCCAAAATGACTGGTTACCGAGCATCACATCACGAAGACAGCCAGTAATGGAGTGCTTGTCTTAATCCCATTTATACGGCTGTATTGGGCGTGACTGGCAATGTCCATCTTTATATGTAATAGAATTGTCAGAAATACACAGAGCTGTTTTGCTCTGATACTGAACATTGTCCAGGCCTATTAAAAATCATGACACATTTTTGGCTTGCCTAGTTGTTAACCCACTTGGATAGATGACAGCTGCATCTACAAATGCCCAATGGATATTAATGCTTTCACAGCTAAGTGCAAAGAACTGTTGAAACTGATTTCTTCTAAAGACTGAGACATTCTTATAAGAGAAGAGAGGAAGTAACCCCCCATAAATGAAAGATATGCAAAGTATACCTTAAAAAGCGTGGATCCTCCAAACTGCAACTCATTTCCATGAGGGATACCTGACATCACAAGGTTGAAAAAAAAAATAGAAAGTGAGATGAATAAACAGAGCTAATCTAGCTATTTATTTAAATCCAGGTTGGATTTTCATTGTTCTCTATTTGTACCTGTATAAAGTTTTTCAAGTCCTTTTATTCTTCAGTCTTGTGAAGGGGGAAAAAAACCAACCAACCAACCAACCAACCAACTAACCAACCAACCAACCAACCAAACAAACAAAAAAGACCTTAATTCTTTTAGTTACTTTATGTTAAACAAGCCTGAGTTAAAGTAAACATCTAACTTCATCTAATAGTCAGTGGCTCAGGAGACTTGAGTTCAGAACTGACTTGCATGGACACTAGAATGTTTACACATCAAATACATACAAAGAACATACTACTTGTGGTGTAGCACTGTGTTTGGCTGTAAGGGACAGTCTGGGAAATGAAACATGCTGCAGTAACCACAAATGCCACACCTCAACACTGGGGAGTCCCTGATTCCTGATCCTGAATGATTACTGCATTTGTAGACATATGAAAATCCCTGGGAGGATACGATCTTTGGAGTGATAAAGCACTGTTGTAAAGCATGTAGTTGTGTCAAAACATTACTACTTGGTCTTCATAAAAACCATTTTTACATTCTTCAGAAGTTCTTTAAGAGCATCTCTGAAAAACCTGGTAACTTAGAGGTTTGACAAAACAGGTGTTTTGTTTGCCTCTTCAAATAATCCAAAAATCTAGATTCTCCTATAAATGAGTCTTCATACCACCTGATACTAACAAAACATAAAAGCTGCTCATAGGAGCAAAAATTATGGCATCTAATGGGTACCTCTGCCTTCCATAAAATAATAACTCCCCCTCCCAAAACATTAAATTCAAAATGGTTTGTAATAATTAATCCCAGAGTTTTTTTAAGATGGAAACCTATATATCTTTAATATTTTGATGCCAAAATCCAGTTGACTGGGAACAAAATTATCCTCAATAATCTCAGTATTTCATTTTATGAGAGCTATCATGTTATTCAAACATAAGCACAAAAACAACTTGCTCCCATAAACCAAGAAGAAACACAGCTGGTCAGTACAGTAACGTGGCTTGAAAAGACTTAATATTTCCTTCACTATATGCTGCCTTTCAAACATTAACTTAAAATTCAAGTCCCCTTCAGAAAACTGGGGGTTTTGCCTGATCCAACATAATATTACTACTGCTATTAATCTGCCTTAATATATTGTTCATCAACATGAGGCATTTCCACTTGCAAAACGTAACCCATTCTTCATTGCTACTTAGTATTACAGAAAGTAAGAGTTCATATAAAATATTTAAATTGACAATTTGGCTTAGGTTTTGATTCTCTAGTAAAGAATTATTTAAAGCTCTGAGCTTATGTAACCAAAAATTAAGAGAAAAAGAAGAGGTAAGAAGGAAACCCCATATGATGACTTTTTTTTAGAGATAGGGTTTTTTCTATTCCTCAAACTAACCTACATTACTTGTATATAAAGTTTGGAATGGCTGTAGTGAAGATTTAAATTTCCAGACTAAAAAACTTATAAATATCTTTAAGAGATATGGATCCCTTGTTTCATTTATGTCAGGAAATTGTGAGTTCACACAATTTTCAGAGATAAACCTGAAGTGTTTGTCCACTAATATCTCTGATGACAGATTCAGTAAACCTCTACTGTAAGAAAATGTTTCTTTCTCTGACTTGGCAGAGGTAGCATGAAAATGGACTATACAGAGTATTGGAAAGGACACTGAGCTATTTTGCCTATATTGAAATAAACCTCTCTTGTCACCAGTAATGTTTCCTGTTCTAAGCACAGTCAGTGCCTAGCAGGCATTCTTCAAGTCATGTCTCAGTCCTCACACCAGTAAGACATTATGAGTAGAGGGGCAGGAGGAAGGGCAATTTCTCTGGCTTCCATGCTAGCCATGAAATTAAAAACCCAATGAGTAACTATCTTCTTTAATGATGAAATAGCCAGGCAAGTCATCCTGCGAGTGCAATGTCACAGACGAATTTGGGGTATACATTTTAATATTTTCTAAGTAATACACACATGAGGAGCATTAAGATCAGAAGTCTCTATGCTATTCCTTCTAACACCATTGCCATTTTCTCCTGGGGCACTGGTAACAGTCAAAAAGGTGTTAGAAGGTACCCTTAAAATAATATTTGTGTGTGCACTGAGTTCATCAGTGGCAGAAGCTGGAGAATATAGAATGTCAGCTCACGTGTCTGATAAGGTATGTGAGCTATAAATAGAATCACAGAATCATTAAAGTTGGAAAAGGAGTCCAGGATCATGGAGTCCAACCATTAACCCAGCACCGCCGTGTTCACCACTAAACTCTGCCCTGACTGGGCATCACAGAAGCTGATTTTGTACAAAGGTGTAAAATGCCACAATTCAGGAAAACTTGGGAGTCACAAGTGGCAATTACTTTGGCAGCAGAAGAAAATACAACCTGGAGGTGCAAGTGGTAAAAAATAGATATTATTCCAAGGGAACAATTATAAAAGTTACCCAAGATATAGAAGACTTAAGCAGAAAAAATATTATAAAATTAGTGAGCCATTTATCACTATTTTCCAGTGCTTACGTAAATTAGTCTATAAGACCCTAGTGAAAATAATTTTTCCATGCACAACTTGCCAAAACAAATTAAAATTCATTAATGCTTTGGGGTTTTGCCAAAGAAGTATTAACTAAACAGCTTTATGTTTGTGGCATGAGCATGAGATATTTAGGCCAACAAGCAATAGAATGACAGGGCAAAACCCAGTATTTTTCTAGTCATCTGTGTTGTACATATCCATTAAAACTGATGTGGACAAAGAAACACTATTTTTGAGGAAGGGAAGAACATTTTCCCATGTTTTACCTACTTAGTGCACAAGTACCTTCTTCCTGCACATCTCTTCTATGCTACCTCTCCATCTTAACTGCACTGATAACACTTCCCCAGCTCCACTTCACTTTTCAAGTACCCTCTTAAGCCCTCTTTAAAATGCCAGAAATGTCCTTTTTGTTCTCATTTCCTTCCTTTCTGCTTTTATCATTACTTTTCCTCTTCACGGTATTTTAAGGGATTCTATCCCATCACATAATGGGATATGCGAGTTTTTGTGCTTGAACATTTTGCCCCTTCTGTTCTTCACGTGGTTGTGACTGAGACAAGCCCTATGGAAAGGGGGGAGAGGTAAAATACTCTTTTTTTTCCTTTGAATATACTGCCTTCACCTTCCTGATTTGAACAACTAATGAAAAAATTTTGTTCTAAGCTCACACATATGTAATCAGATTTTGTTTCAAAGAAATTAATCACCTGGTTCTCAAGCACAATCAATCTCCTACAGGAAAACCAGGTATTTATCTGCTACACTTCTGTGTACACTTTATTAATCAATCACAGACCTTCACATGGTTTCAGGTCTCAGCTTTGACTTAGATTTTTATCTGTAGACTTCCAAAATTTTTTCATCTATCTATTTCCAACCAGTAAATTGAAATTATGTGACTTCTCTGGACTTTCTGCCACCAGTTTTAAAACAGAGCTGCTGAATTGATGCTTGTTACAGTTTTAAAGCCAGTTTCCCAGAACTTTTCTGGAATTGCATTCTGTGCTTATTTTCCTTAGGAAGCTATGATTTATTGGTCAATTTTAACCCAGTTTGGGAGAAGGATAGAGATATCAAAAAGACCAAGTTTCTACACATTTTCTGAAAAATCAGTAGGAGCCTGAAAAACTGATACAGGAAAAATACCCACATATTAAATGTTTCCAACATGAAAAGGCAAGCGTGCCTTCAACAGTCAGCTGGGTCTTCTGGGTTCCCAACGCCAACATATATCCTTGCTAAGCAGGCAAAGGACGTACCCTTAATTAAAGGACACAAGGACAAGCCTTGAAAAAGGCTGAGAAAGGATAGCTGGGCAACTGGACTTCAAAGGGAATAAAGGAAGAAGTGGAACTACTGCAGTACAGGGATCAAGGATAATAGGCTTTTCTTTCTACACTTCCCGTACTCTGTGGCCTGATGGAATGTCTCATATTGACTGAGATACCAGTGAGCTGCTGTTAACTTCTTTAACAAAGCAGATTTCTCAACTGTCCTGCATTGCAGATAAAGAAACATGAAGGAAAATATTTGTGTTTTTCTGTCAAAAGCACAACAGAAAACCCATGTATTCTTGTACTAGAATGAAATTCCCCATTTGTGGGCGAAATGGGTATTCTGTGTTGGCAAGGTCTCCAATGTAAACATTATTTTCACTCACAGAAGTTAATTCAAAGTTTTCCTTGTTATCAACATTAGTCTAACTTGTTCCGAATTTTAGACCTTCTTTCTAAGTGTGCTAGATGACTTCCATTCATGTAGAGTCCTATGGCCCCATGACCATTTTCAAATACTAAAAATTCTGAGGTTTTTTTCCAGTTAACTCCTCAGCCCACTACAATTTTCATCACATTTTCTTGATCTAGATGTGTAGTTTATTTAAATATTCTAGACCTATTACTTTCATTGCCTTAACAGAAATTGCTCTGTGTTCATACCAGTGACTGCGTGATCACCAATAATTTAAAAATTAGAAAGTAAAAACATAAAACATTTCAGCATCATATATTTTACCCACTATTTCCTTATTCACTTGGGTAGGTGCTGGAACTTTAGCTTCCTTTGGCTTTCCCTGACTTCAAATATGATTTCAGTGTATTCCCATAAACCTTAATATTCCTTATCTTATCCAAACATTCTCATGTTATTATTTTATCTCCATTCCTAACAATACCTACTTCCATGCTCCTCTACAATTATGTTTTGATTTCCAGGTCACCAAAAGGCCCTGGTAAATGATACGTATTTGGTACCTGTCTCTCTTTTTCAACATCAAGCAGGCCATTACTATGCCTTTAGGCCTTTAGGACATTCCCTTTCCAAAACTGCCCTGTGACCCTGTGTTCTTTTGCTCCAAGTAAGGTGCTTTTCTCAGGGAATTCTTCATATGCCAACTAATAGATACTAAGATCAATTAATATAGAGACTTCATGGATTTTTTTTTAATCCAAATTTTTCTTGTTCCAAAGGTTTTATTTATCTAGATATGCTATCTTGGCTCTCACAACCACTTCAGCCCTAACTACTAAAATGTTTAACTGCAGCTAGTTCCTCAAGAAGTCTTAAAATTGCTTCATCCTCCATGATATTCCCAAAAGCAGACCTGCTCACATTTTGCATGGCCATGTGACTTAACTTTGTGATACTGAAGTTCTTTTGTGTATTCAGAGAGATTACAACAGCAGGAAAGTTTACCCATGGACAAGTTACCATTGAACACTTTGCAAAATTCTACATCAGTACCTGTTGAGTGGCGAAGTCCCTTTTCTAAAAACCAGAACTGTTCAAATCAAAATCCAAGATGTGATATAAAAACAAAGACCAAAAGTTCTTCCAGTAATAAAGATGATTAATTCTCACAACATGAGGTGAGAAGTGAAAACAGAAATTACAGCACTGACATAAGACAGCATCTGCACTTTTCTTAGTACAGTCTGTCCCTAAGCAACCCTTTAGCAATGTGGAACTGTAACAGGGTCTGGGTGAACAAAAAAAAGGTGATAATTAAGTAATTAAGCACCATCTTTCTCTTCAGCCTGTGATGTGCTTGATGTATTCAGTGAGACTAACACATTAGCTCCTGTGACATCCAGGATCTCACTACAACTTCCTGTCGTGTTGACAGTAGAGCACTCAGGTAACTCCATATGCACAAAGTGAAACAATATTAATTGTAAAGCATGACTGGAACATAACTGCAGAGCCAACTATCTGTACCTGATGCAAACCAAGAAACAGCCAAAACCTTATTTCATTCTTTCTTTGTAATCTCCTTCAGCGGTTCAAATAAAGGCCCTAATTTTCAAATTTTACCCCACTGACAGTTGAAAAAACTATAAACACTGTTTTCTTCGCAAGCAAGACACTGACACTCAAATTATGAATTGAGAGTTTACTACTTTGATGGCCTCATTCTCAAGTTTTCTTCATGCAATCCACTCTTGGGAGAATGGTCTGGGGCTTACTGTGTAATTTACAGCCAGGCAAAGTGTAAATGATAAACCTCTTGCACTGTTTCACACAAGGAGATAATTACAATCTAACACTGCTTTGCATCCACTGTGAATAGGTGTAAATAACTGAAGAAAATATGAGCTTATGGCAAATATAGTAAATAACTTTTTTCCATGAGTCTTTAGTTCTATGTATTGAGACATTAAATAAACTGTATATCATGAAGCCAAAAAAATAATATTTAACATCAAGATCTACTGTAAAATGCTAAAGGAATATTTTTTATAATAATCTTTTTATATTTACTGATAAGGATTTTATTTGTTTCATTAACAATGCTCTAAGAAGAATGATGATAATAACATCTCTCAATTGAACTCTGATGTTCTCACTCTTTTCAGTTTTTTTGCCTGCTGACTCATTCGTTCTACATCACAAAAAGAAATCATATAATGGTTGGGGTTGGAAGGGATCTTAAAGATCATCTAGTTCCAGCCCTGTGCAATGGGCAGGGACCCCTTAGGATTCTCCTGTTAATGTCTTTGTTTGATCAAGGTGCAGAAAGTTGTAAACAGTTTATTGTTAAGCTTTTGTTAGCATTCTTTACCCTACCCCTTTATTTAAAGAGCTCTGAAGATGCAGCCTGTCGTCCTTATGGCAGTGAGGTGCTCCCAGGGAGGGCTGTACCTCCTGCCTCGTGCTGCAGGTCCTTCTCCTTCACACTTCCGTGCACAACTATTTACCACCTCACACCAGCTGAGCAATTAAGGAATTAAATGGGCATGAGTGCGGTACCATTTGAGAGCAGTACCCTTCTAATACAGACAAGGTCTTTGAGAATAACTCCCTGTTAAACAGGGGGTCATGCAGAACTAGATGGGTTTGTCTACTGAAGCATTTTATTTGCGTTTTGACCATGTGTTGTAGTTTAACCCCAGCCAGCAGCCAAGCCCCAGGCTGCTGCTCCCTCACTCCCCCACCAGTGGGATCCAGGAGAGAATCAGAAGGGTAAAAGTGAGAAAACTTGTGGGGTGAGATGAAGACAGTTAACAGGTAAAGTAAAAGTAGCACACACAAGTAAAGGAAAACAAGGAATTCTTTCACCACTTCCCATGGGAAGGCAGGTGTTCAGACATGTCCAAGAGAGCAAGGCCCCATCACACATAACAGTAACTAATGTCCCCCCTTCCTCCTTCTTCCTCATATTTTATATAAAGAACATGGATGCCATAAGGTATGGAATCTCCCTTTGGTCAGTTAGGGTCCTTTTAATTCTGTCAGAAATGTGAGACAGAAGAAGTGTTTTGAGATGTTTAGTCTTAAATTATTGTTGATGAGAGAATATTCTTATTTGCCAATAAAGCCACAGGAATGAAGGACACTCTGAAAGTCAATGAAGTATTTGATGATGATGTCCTGCTTGAAGAGATACCACAAAGAAAATCCTGGATTTGTAAAGCAGCTGGAGGAAGTATGTAATACTAAGACAACTACTGTGCTGTTCAACATCTGAAAACAAAAGGTTGACAATCAGTGTGGCTCAAGCAAGTGGCTTCCATAAAGGTAAACCCAGCTGAACTGCCTTTGAGAGTCCCACCAGCAGCACAGCTGGGCAGCGGTATTTATTTCTCAGTTAATTGGACAGCAACTGAGGAAAAAGGGCAGATTCAGAAGTATGAAGCAAATTCACCAATGTGATTTTGCCTTATGGGGGTGGAAGCTGGTCATGAAAAAATCAGATAACAATCTAGTTTGGAAAGGACATTTGCATGTCCCCTGGTTCAGCCCTCCCCTAAGAGCACTGTCACTTCAACCTGAGTAAGCATTAGAGGGAAATACCATGGAGATACCAATCACAGGCCCACACTTTAGCCAGGCTCTGAGTGAAACTCTGGCACCATCTCACCATCTCTGAGGAAGCAGGTGGAGGAACTGATCACCTTTCACTCCCTTTGTATTGTTCAAGTGTGTGGTGGCAGTTTTAGCTAGCATACTTGAGTAATATTTGTCAAATCATCTCAACCTGTATCCCTGATCTTTAATTAGGAATGGACACACGCTATGTGATCTATAGTATGACTGGTCAAAGAATCTTTTTATAATTATATTTCTTGAGCAATTAAAACTGTCTTTTGAGACTGACATCTGCAAAAACAATTACTGGAAAGTCTTAGAGATAGCAGCTTTTTCTGCACACATTTTTCATATTAAGCTATTCATTAAAACAGCTGGGGCAAGCAGGGGAAAGTATAAGCACAGGCATGGGCAATTTAGCATATTGTTTTACTCAGTGTAAACACATGAGGGTTTTTTTGAGGCATTTACTCAGATGTAATTATTCTAATCTTGTATTGAGAAAGCATGTGTAGGAAGTGTTTTTTCAATCAAATGATCAAGAAAGATAATCCAAAGTGCTCTACATCCAATGTTGCAATTAATTCTCTTAATCTTTAGCTTTATTCATGTTAAAAGCACTTTGTAATTCTGTGAACTATACCTCATCCTGCTGTAGGTATTACTTTGTATATCACTGCTGGAACATAATAAAGCAATGGTTCAGTTCTGTGTAATACTGAAAATGATATTAACACAGTTAATGGTTTCTTTTCCATTTAAATAAACTGCATTGACCGAGATGCTGGCTGTCAGTAGGCAGTACACCTACAAAAGTCTGTTGTGATTACTAAGATATGAAATAAAGAATGATACAACACGACAGACCAGCATTTGGAACAATCTTTTTAAAACATATGCAGTAAAAGTCAAAACATGCCTAGAGCAAAATGTTGCCACAATGTTTATTAATTAAAAAAGCAAGGTCTTATATGTGATTTGGGTATATATGCCATGTGTCTTTCAATATGTCACAGCAGACAGAACATTTTATAACCAATGTACATGCCCCTGTGTACACTACTAGAGAATGATAAATGTGTTTAATCAAACTGATCAACTTTTATGACACTATTAACATTATAAGATGAGCATGTAAATGGGTACATATGCAGATATGTTCCTTCGAGGATGTCAATTTATGTTTTCAGATGCTGCCTATATAGCTGAATGTTAAACTCCTTTTCAAACATTAAATTTCATTTGGAACAAGTACACCACTCTGTTTTAAATTGTTGACCTTAAATAGCTGATCATTAAAGTGTCAGCCATTTGTCTGAAAATACTAAAATGGATTCTGGATAGCTTCCAGAATCTCAAAGAATTATGTGACAATGTAAAATGGATTATGTATTTTTTTCAATGATGAGTCCAGCCTGTCAATTTCATTATTTCTCTTCTTGCTGTGTACCCAGGACTTACATTATGCTTTGGAAACATAAAGGTCAGCTTTAGGTGGTGCCAATTACACAGAAAACTCACAGTGCTGTATCGGCCCATTTGTTCTGTTATTTCTGCTGGCAATGTTGAAAATGAGTAACACTTAGTTCTCTGTCCAGTATTGAGTTTCTGATTCACTCTGACAGGATACCATTAGCAGTTATTCAGGCTTTGGCTGGATACTAAATTTTGTTATATTATCTTTTAAGGTAATACTGAACAATACTGAACAATTTTGTTGGAGCATTACATGCATCTCAATTTCCTCTGATGTGAATGCAAGTCAACAATGTGCAAGAAGCCTCAAGAAGACATAAAGCTCTTGTTCTGCTTTATTCTGTAAGAATATTTAAACAGGAAAAATCCATTAAGAAATAATGATTAACAGCTCCCTGTGTTGTTAACTAATACAACTGTGTAATAAATGGAATCTACACTAACAGAGATATCTATATATTCTTTTGTTGACTGGGGGAAGGGAGGTGAGGGTTCAAGCTCTCTTAAATCTTATATCCAATTGAAAATGTTTGGCAATCAGAAAAAAATTTTGGGCACGTAATCAATGAAGAAAAAAAATCCTACCAGATTCAGTTCTGTTGTCTCATATGCACTGCAAGTTACAGTATCCTGAATACTGCATTACATCATAAAGCAACTATTTAACAAAGTAAAATTACAAAGCAAGAACCTTAACCTCTACACTGTCAGAAGGCTTTGCAGCTACAGAAGAAAAAGGGTAGGAGACTCTAAGGAGAAAAAAAAAAGGATTTTTTTTTAACTCTTAGCATCTTCCTACAGTTAGGTTGTAACAATATGAGCAGACTGTAAATACCTACATACATATTTAAATACAACAGCTTTTAAAAGGCCCAAAATGACTCCAAGTATTGATGTATTTTTTAAAGAACTTAAAATTATTATGGTTTAGAAGTAAGATGCAGTATCAAAAAAACGATAAGGAAAGTGTTTCAGGCACTGAGGTATACAGTATAAAAAAAGGCTTTGAAAATTTTGTCAGTTCTAATTCCCTAACACCCAAAATAATTTTCTTGACAGCTTGTTGATTTCTGGGAAAAAAAAAAAAAGAGGCTGAAATTATCTGAAATTGCTTTTACTTACCAGTCATACAAAAATATCCAATTTTTATAGAAATTAACATAAATTAGATAGCTTTATGGAGTACTCCTGACTTCCAGATCTTGTAAAAGACAAGTTTTGAGGAGTACCTGTCCATATAAACAATAACAAATAATATCATGTCTATCTGCAGTCTGAATGCATTACCTCAAAACAATTGCTTTCTTTTAAAGAAAAGGGAACAAACCTTCCTTATTCAGAAATGGGTTTAACAAAAGAACTGGTACATCCCACAAATCTTTTTAGTCTCATGAAAAGAAATGTATGATTTCTTTTCATTACACACTACTTTTGCAACCCATTAAATTAGGGCATATGTACTAATTTATATGCATGCACAAAAGTTTCCATCCTCCCAAATATACAGAGACTGTTGATCACCTGTTGACACCAATAGTACGACGCCAGTAATGCACTTTCAGGTTATTAGCTATTAAAGTTTTCAAGGGTCAAAACCTCTTCATTACTACCTCACTATTTTTCAGCTCTTTTAATTCTAGTAAATCTGAAAAGGCAGGTTTACAGCTAACTACTCTTTAATCTCTCACATTTTGTCCCAATAGCTAAACACCACATAATTTTGACATCCGAATAAGAGTAATTTTCAAGCAGAGTTAGCAACAGTCAAGTGCATCTGAAGCTTCATAAAAAATGCACTTCCATGAGGATGTTTACTTCACTACAGGTTAACAGGACTAATTTGTGAAAAACAGTTGGCAAGAAATTCTGTAAACAAGAGTTAACTTTACAGACTTGTGATTAGGAGAGATGTGTGAACAAGGTGCAGAAAAGCCAGCTAGAGGCCCAAAAGCTTGCAGTCATACTGATGAAATTAAAGCAATTTTGAAAGAAGTGCTTATTTATGTTGACACTTGGCAAAAAAAAAAACCCTTGGTAAGTGATGTGCAGAGAGAAAGCACCATATTTCATTGGCATTGTGTATGTGTGTGTGCACCTGTACTGCCCCACACGTGGAGTGCTTGTCAGTGTATCAGGGTTTTTTCCATGAATTACAACTCAGCTTGTAAAAAGTGCTGATAACTCAGAAGGAAGTATGCAACCACCACACAAGCTTTTATGTTTTAAGTAATGACTGCATTACACAAAGCCACAGCAAAGCATTAGTTCACTGAGACCAGTTTCTCCACATTTTCCCAGTCAAGTACAGACCCATTCTGAACCCGCTGTATATTATCATGAAATTGTAAAGGTAAGACGTGGCTTGCACAAAGGTGACAGAAAAACTATGTTGTGTAAAACTGTGCTAGATCATCATTGATTTTCATCAGTTTGGCATTGCTGGAAGCAAGGTAGTGAGACAGTATCCAATCAGTAGGGAAAGAAATCTCTGTCATTCTTTAACGCAATAGTTTCTAGGGTAGAAACTATTGGGGTTTTTGGGGAAGTAAATCGAGTCAAAATAAAACCAGGAGGCCAAGGAGGTGGAGGGTAAGAAAAACCCCAACAATGTAATAAGTTGAAATATGCATTAAAATCATGGCTTAGGAAACCTGATGGAAGAGACAGTACTGCTGAAGACAAAGCCAAGTAGCACATCAAGAAAACCCTGTTTGAAGTGAATCCGGATTCCTGGATGAGACACCACTGGCAAAGCAAAAACCTGAGACCCCCCCGCAGGTCACATCATTTAGATATACTGATAAACAGGATCCAGCAAGACCTGGAAGAAGGCCTTTACATCTTTTTGGCAAAGGCAAGCTTGCCTAGCTTTTTAATTCAGCAGAATAATTTTTTTCCTGAATCCTCATGGAAGCATAATAAAACTGTCCTTCTCTCAAACCAACTTCTTTGGTTAGGGAAAAAGCAATGAAAATGTTTTCCTTAATTGAGAAAAATATATTTTATTACATGGCATGAAGATTTCTGCCTCAAGACTATTTTAAGAAGGGGTTTAATTTCTAGCTTGCTATAAAATCAAGATAATTTTTGAGTATGAAAAGATGAAATTACTGTAAGCACCAGTGACATCTGTACCTCCCTCATCCCATTCCCCCCCCCGGAGAACATATTTCCTCAACATTTCTGTAATCAAGTGCACACATGTGGTACTGATCTTTCTTATATTTAAATATTTTCCTTCTTAACTATATATTTGCTACTTCAAAGACTTTTAAGTTGCAAAAAAGGAGGGAGAAGGGGGGTGTAAGACCTTTCTTGGAGGACCTCCAAGGCAGTCTACACCAGAGGAAGATTATTTTAGTTACACTGATCAGATTTGAAATAGACATGGATTTCTCCAAAAATAATTATTTGACATGTTAAGCCTTGTCCAGAAAACAGGTATGAGAGACTTCATACATTTCATCATTTTTCTGATCTTTTAATCCATATTCATGCCAACAGTCCCATTACAGAAAATGGGATCAGAGTGCTTAGGTGGGTAAAAAAAAATATTAAAAAATGGTTTACTTGCTTGCATGAGGATTACTCACTCAAGAAATGAGTTCCATGATTATAATCATAGCTAGTAACATTCCTCATGTGCTTGAGAATTTCTATGATCCAGCCTTGGACAACTGGATGAGCTAGGGATTTCCATAATCTTGTCATAAAAATCTACGCATAAAAGATTAGGAGATGGTTTAGCTTTGATCAGCGAGGAGCTGTAGCCACTACCCCCTCCCAGCATCATTCTAACAAATAAAATCATAATACCCGAAGACAGCTTTACCTCTTTCTCTTGTCAGATTGGCATTAAGATGGCTATCTTCATAATGCTGTGGAATAACTGTGGCATTAAAGATTAACTTTCTCTTTTCCCCTACAGAATCCTACCTTTCCAATTCATCAGAAGGATGGCACTGGTAGCTACTGCTTTACGTTTTAAATGTGCTATCAGCAGTAAGAAAAACAATTTGATGTTCCTAAATATTAAGTATATTCCCAGAAGTTAATTGTCTTTGTTTAGCAAAAGTTTCTAGAAAAGTGTTAGACCAAATATTTTTGTCTCTCCCAATCCCCAAAAAAGAATATCTAGCTAGAGACATGTTGCTAGCATAAAATTAGGAGATCTCTTTGGCTAAGCTCCTTTTTTATGTTTATATGTAACTTCTTCCTTGTAACTAACAGTGTCAAGTACTCATAGCTACTGATAGGAACAGCTGCTGTTTTCTTCTCTTCATGAGAAGTTTTGCATTAGTTTTGCATTTTGACATTATAAACTAGTGCCCAAAAGCTTCTTCCTTTAGTCACTATCAAACTAAGTGCTAAATGGATCAATAAATATATAATAAATATGAAATCTTGAGCACTCATCTCCAAAATTATTTGCAAAATGTTTAAGTCTTAATACTTTCCTTTTCTCAAATGAAGAAGAGTTATAAAAAAACCTGAATCATGGACAGCACAAAACTTGGTATAATTATCCTGCAGAAGAAGGACATTTGATAAAACCTCTCTACATTCTGGCCTGTGATGTTTACTGTCTCCTTAAGCTGCCTCCACATTGGTTCCTGTTGAACAGTGTCCCTATTTTTCTTCCATGTCATTCTTAATGACCTGCTTAGCCACTAGTGATTTTCCAGGGTCATCAGAGCCGCCAATCACTCTGAAAACTACAAAGGAAATTAGACAGCAAGAATAACTTTTGAAATAATCTGATCTTGGATGTCATTCTAGGATATGCAAGGAACTGGCATACTCTGAGCTGCTGGCACTGCTTTGAGAGCACACAGAACATGCAGGACCTATCAAATGACTGGGCAAGGGTAAAGACTGTGCTTATGCTAAATCATGAAAGAAAATATCTCTACAGGTGCAAATACTGATCAGAAGGTAAAAAGGGGTCTAAAAATCCCCAGGAGATTATTGATTGATGAAAATGCATCAGTCTAAATTACTTAGTGTAGTTCTTAAAGCTTGGGCTTTTTTTTTCTGTTGAGTTCCCTCAATGGTTCTGGTCACTTGTTTTTAAAAGCAAAGAAGTGCAAATACTAAATTTATGTAATAGATTAAAATGTGTTAGAGATATGACTGAGAACTAGTGATCTCTCACATTCTGCATAAACAGTTCAACTTCCCAGCTATCTTACTAGATCAGGGTAAATCTGTCACTCCTGCTAATAGTAATTTGTTACACAATGTAGGAAAGATTTAAGTCAAAGACTGAACACACCACATTACCTTGATGCAAGGACAGTGGTAAAATAAGATATGAAAGCAGAGATTAAGTCATTGCTGGTGAGAAAAATGTCTAAGGAACACTACAGATCTTGAATAATAATAATAATAATAATAAAAAATCTAGGTTTTGATAAGATAGAGCATCAACTGCTCAAGCATAAAGTTGATGAACCACCAAAATTTGCTCTTCAAAATATCATGAACCTCAATACAGGAGGGGTGTCTGGGCAGGGAAGTTAAAAAAAAAAAAGGTAAAACCTTGTTGACTTTATAACCTTTACTGACTTTTGATGACATCTCAAATCTGGATTCCCTAGAGTCAAGATAACTCTTGGTATGCTTATAGATTATAATGTAAATTGTAGATTTAGTATTTTAGCTTGGTCTGTATGTCTCCATAACCTACAGAGCCCAGCAGGTATGTCTCTATTTGAAACACAGTTATTTTCATAGTTTATGTACAAAGGTCCCAAAGAACAAAAGCAGTGTGCACTGGCTTTTCTGTGAAGTAGCCTGAAGGAAGCTAAAAAAAAATAAAATAAAGCCTGAAGAGATGAGACAGTCCTGAAGGGCCCCTTAAGCGGATCTCGTAACAGAAAATAAAATTATCGTTAACTTCTACTCTCTAGCACAAAAAAAATGCATGCAAGACAAGAGACTGCTAAACACAAAAGTATTATGTATGTACAAATGTATTTTTTCCCAATGAAAGACTATCTTTGTAGTTTATAAATCTGCTTCTTACTTTGGAAGCTCTCAGAGATAATTTGTAAAGAAGTTAAAGTTGGGCCTAATAAATGCTGATGCTTTATTTCAATCACCTGGTCCACACAAATAATACCTCACCTGAGATCACAGGAGTCAGCGCAACACCGATTTTGTAAGTATTTTATGGGGTTGTTTTTAAATGTAAGTAAAACTTGAGTTCTGCCATGATAGGCAACATTGTCATCAGATCTCATTTTGCTTGAAGCTGGGCGAGCTGGAAGTTTAGCAGAGCTAGACTGAGGAGTGGCCTTTCTCCATTCGAGGCCAGCAGGGACACTAGGGAAGGAGGACCAGCTTTGAAAGTGTGGTGTTGGGTTTCTTATTCCTGGTAACCTGCTCCCTTTGTACCTTTCCAGGGACTTGTGCATCTGGCCTGATCTGCACTGGGAATGCACAGCTGCTCCTGTCTGAGGATACGCTGAACGTCTTTCCACCAGAGATGGGATGAGAAAGAAAAAACAGATCAATAACATCAGCTGTAGGTTAATGGCACAAAAATTTTAGTGCTTAGACACCATTTTGAGTATTTTCTATATGTGCAAGAGATGCAACTCCTATGTGTTGTCTTGCTTGACAGTTATGGGAATTTATTAATCGCAAGCCAAATAACCCATTTCATTTTCCTTTCTTTGGTTACCAAATCCACAGCCAGACAAGAGACAGCAGTTTCTCTGGCCAGGTTTACTGGCGATCAATCTCTGCTGTTATTGTAGCCTCCTTGGTTGTAATGCTCAGCAGGGAGCATGTGTTCCTACATGCTTTCTGAAATATTAATACACAAAATTGTACTGAGGTTTCTGATAGCAGCAGATTGGTTTCTCTGAGGTTTTCTGATTAGAGGTGCATTGGTGATTCCGAGAAGCCAGTGGCGCCGAAATGGGTTAAACCTAATAAGGTTTTGAAAGCTGATAGCATAATTTAAGAGGTCTCAGAGTCACAAAGCTACAGACCTGGCTGACCCCAGCAAATTACAGTGTTTGTTAATGTTCTGTTACCGACATCTTCTAGTCAACCAAAAGCAGATATATTAAGTGAAAAATTGACTTGTGGTTCACAAAGATAGGCTACCCTTTCTTCCTTTTATTGTGCCAGTTGGTCGACTAAGATGTAAAGGGAGGGGCATCATGGCTTCTGTTTTAACCAGGGCTCTTGGGAATGCAGTCTTCAAAAACATTAACTTCAGCTTCCAAATAAAGAAACATAATTGCCTTAAAATCTTTATCATCATAATCTTATACGATATGTGCCCCTTGGGAAATCTAAAAACAATTTAAGGAATGGAAGACATGGGAAAAAATCCTTTTACTTTGAGCATGATGATTATAATCATATAAGCTTTAGAATCAGTGCAACTGGAATATAGAGTGATTAAAAAAAGCACTAAAATTTATATTGTGCTTTCAGAAACAGTGTTAATTAAATGAACTGTTGGCCAACTCACAGTGTTTTAAACTGAATCTTCTTACTAAATGTTTAATGACAATAATTTGGCTTAGGAATATTTATTGCAGTCTTTCGAGGAGGGTTTTATTGAAATTCTGTTTCCAACCAGGACAAGCTGACAGCTTTAAGAACCCAGTAACTGAACAGGGAAAAGGGATTTTCATCGTTACTGAGTCTAAATTAATGCAAACAATGAACAGAGGTAACAGTCTCATGACTCCTCTTATAATCTTGTTATGTTCTGAAGGAGGTGTCTGAATTCCCATGCCTCCCTTATTCAGTAATGAAAATACTCTCCCGGGCATAGACCAACACGAACAGCAGCCAGCAGATGAAAAGATCCTGCAAAATAGGAATAAAGGTGCAAGATGTCAATGATGCAGACCTCTGGTTATGTGTTAGCTGACATTCTTGAGACAGAAACTATAAGGCCTCCACTCAGACTATTGCATCAGCTGCACCATTTATTCACTAAGACTGTTCGCTGGAGTTCAATTTATAACTTTTATTACAAAACAATAGTCTGAGTTCAGGCAAGGCCAAACACTCCATTTGAGTAGCATTTTCAGGCCCAGAACCTTGCAGTCCTGACAGAACTGTCTGAGGAAGCTAATCCCTCACAGCAGAGGCAATATTATCAGGGAGAAAAGTGGGCACTGGCTAAAGCCACTTGCATTCTCCAGATGTGCTGCCTCTGCTCTCCCTCCCTCCCTTGTTACATGGACTGATGGGACTGTCTCAATGTTAGTGAAAATCCAGAGTTCACAGGGAAGCAGGGGATGTTCAAAACTGTCTTGAGAAATGTGGGGAGCCAGGGGCCACCTGGCAGTGCCTGGGCCTCTAATGAGTTTAAAACGTGCACTGTTGCTGTGTCACATGATAATCTCTCGATATGTATTCCCTCAATATGTTGCTCCAGAGGCAATTGATTCAGATGTAAAACTCTCTTCATTAAATAACTTTCTGACACGTCCCTTTTAAGAAATGAGAATTTAAGTAAAATAAACAACGTGAGTCACCTGTGATAATCACAGACAGAATTTACATGTAAACTGGGATTAAAATCTGGGAGTTTCTGACTGTCAGTGCTGCCTATGCACAGAGCCCACCTGCCTTAGTAAAAGGGAAAATGCTCTGTTAGATCTGCAATCTACAGAAATAGCATACTTGGTGAGATTTTTATAGCCACTTGCTTTAAAGTTTGAGCACTCACCTGAATTCACTGCATTCCATAAATGCCAAAATATAGCAAAATATTTTGCCCCCAAATTAAACCAAAAAACCCAACCAACAAACCAAACAAAAAACCTCATGCTAAAAGTGAAGACTGAGCACTGACAATTGTAAAAATTTACAGAAAAAAAAAAAGCATTTACATGGAAAATGTTTGAATCAAAATGCTGTTATTAAATAATCCTAATTTTCATATAGTGGCAAGTTTCAGTAGTAGGTCCACTTCTGAGATTGTAAAAACAGCAGGATAATGCTGCAGTAAAAGATGAGATACATGTGTTGACACAGTATTCAATGACTGAATTCTCACTCCTCCAGGTTGCAAATTGTTGACTGAGCAGTGAGAGTGAAAACCTAATTATCTTCTTGAAGCCTTAACTTGGCACAGTATTCTTCCTTCATTTTTTAAAAGTTTCCCCCTCTTCTCATACTACAGATGGAAAAATTAAGACTGCCCTGTTGGTGATGGCAGCTCAGAATTTAGTACCACTTTGAGACAATGCAATACATTTCAGTGACTATCAAATGAAATATAAAACCTTAAATCAAGTTAAAGAGAAGTTGTGTGCTTAAAGCTGTAAAAGCTTATTTTGTGAGAAATAAATTTAGAGGATAATATATAAACCAGTTGTTTTTTTGTTTTTGTTTTTTTTTTCTATTCCTGCCTGAAAATATGCACTGTCAGTGTGTGACTATAGATTTTTACTCCCAATTCATAACCACAAGGGACTTTCTACTGTGAGCTAGAATAATGGCAATTTCAGTGATAAAAAAACTACCACTATGAACCAAAAAAGCAGCTAGTCTGATTCCCAAGAATTTAGAGTATGATAAAAAAAGTCCCATGCTGTTCCTCTTAAGGCTTAATATAGGATTACATCAGGATTTTTCTTCTTTTTATCTTCACAAAAAATCTCAGACCTAACGGGGAAATCATGAATCAAGAATAGCTAGAAAGATAATGTCAGTGAATTAATACTTCAAGGAGAGGATAACTGGTGCTGTAAGCCTGAATTCCAGAGTGAATGCCTGAACACCACCTGTGAAATCTGCATGATTTAGACATGGCCGCTTTCAGATGTAACTCCTGCCTCATGATAAAGTTTTCATTTGAGAGAAACCGAAGTTTAATAATTTCATGTATTTTCACATGAAATAGACATAATGTGAATAGATAAGGGCTGGGCATGAAGACAGCTTTCGCTGGTTACACACCCCAGCTAATGCTGGTAATCTTTGTCTGACAAGTCTTGAATTCTTTTCAGTAAAGTGGAACAACTTCAGCAAAATAAAGGCAGGATAGCTCCCTCTGTGCTATAGATCAGCATAATTAGGGTTCTCTGGACAGCTGGGATAAATGGGATTAGGAGGTCTCAGACAGAGGAATGATGTGAATCTTGGTGATGGTTTCAGCATTCAGATGCTACAGGAAAAGCACTTCCACTCAGTGATGAGCTAGTAGAAGGATAGTGATTGTAGTTTTGTTCGAGAGCCCCTGGTAAACTGAGATTTTTAGAACATCGACTAATTTATTTCCGCTGAAAAATATAATTCTGCAAAGTCTGGCTGCAACGTTGAAAAGTCTACAAGAAGAAGAATCTTGCAGCTCCCTGCACACACTACCGCAATAGCTAAATATGTATATTTTAAAATATAAGTTTAAAACACTTTCTCATAACTTTTGAAGATGCCTGTCTGCTGTGGAAAAAAGGAAAAATTAGATTAGGAAGTGAACATTTCCTTAGGCATCTTTCTAGGAGAATAGACACATCTTGTTTAAAGTGAATGGATAATGTATTTTATTTTCGTGGGGGAAAGAAGAGGAAGAAAATAGATTTGTTAAGTTTACCATTTTCTCCACAAACATAAAGACAAGAATGAATAGATTGACATTTCTTTGGGTGTCAAGAACTGTGAAGTTTTCATAAAGCATAGAAACGATTAGAAAATATCTAGTAATACCTTTTCCATCATTCATTTTCTCTTCATTCTTCTGTGTCAGAACTTTACAAAGACTATGTCTGTTTTTCCTACTGCAATAAGAGCTCCTCTCAAAAAATTATTAGTTTAGCCAAAGTGAAAAAAAAAAAAAAAAAAGGAAGGGGAAATACATGTAGTTCAATAAAAAGCATAAAGATTTGCACATGCAGCTGATGCTCCCTAAATGAGCTGCAAAGGTAACTAGACTGTGCATCTTAATATGTAAGTATAAACAGCTTTAGAAAGGTTCACTAAAGGGTGTGCTTGTATTGCAAATGACAGCACAGATCAAAATAATGGGATCTCTCCTGTTCCCAGAAAGAGCTGCAATGAACTGATTGGAATTTCACCTTGAGGTCACCTCTGGTCTCAGTTTTCTTCCTTAGTATGCATACTATTCAATAACCACTGTGATGCTAGTGACAGTATCCTATCGGTATTGCAAAATTCCCGGTGCAATCTTTGCTTCATGTCTGAAAATGTGTGCATTCAGTGACAGGGAAAAATATTTTAAAGCATACGAGATTTATATAGCACCCTCTAACCTAAAGGATTTCAATAATTTTCAGAAACTAGAGGCCTCTAGCAAACTGAAAATATAACTCACTGCTTGGATGGGTTGCAGCAGCTCAGGGGCATGCAAAACTTACTAACAGGTTGGTCATATATGGGGATGGTAGTAATGCCTTATTTAGATGAAATATTTTTTACAAAATTTTACCAGTTCCTCGCTGCCGTACTACAAAGATGAACTAGAAGTTTTCCTCTCCATGTCAAAAAACCAAGGTTATTATTTCTTCCCGTAAGAACTCCAAGTTGTTTATACAGTATTCAATTAATTTACCTTTGAAGGATGGATGTGACAGTCAAGTTTGTTCAAATGAGGATCCGGAGTTCCAGAAAGTCTGGAGATAAGATGTAGTATTCCATTGTATAAATGCAATTCTACTGTATTAAATTAACTTCTCTCAATATTCATACTAATGTAAAAACAATGTCAGTATCATTCCTAAAATCTTCTCCATCCATGTCTTTTAAGCTAGCTGTTTAGTCCTCTGATGACTCTTGTTTTTGCTCTTTTTGTTGTCAGCTACAAAGATGTCACCATCTTCAATTCTGTGGAGTGGTAAATGTAAAAAAAAAATCTGTAAATGACCTGGTTTAAGATGTTATATCCTAATTAAAAAAACAGCTGTAAGTAACAGAATTGTCCAATATAGATCAGCTTTTAAGTGTGCATTATACTACTGATATTACTGCCGCAGATAATAAGTGAATACTAAATACTGAGATCTGTGAGTGAAAAGGTCAGAAATTTGAAGTTAATTCAAAAACAGCACTATTAAATAGACATCAAGAAATTAAGCCCGCCTGAAAATAAAAGTAGTACTCTGGATCAAAGGACTAAGTACTCTTTGGATATTACTATGAATTAAATTCATCATTAGAATTAAGGTCACACGTAACTGTTTGCTGCATTAGACTCATCTTTTGGTGTTTTAAACGTGTCTTTGGCTGTTCCTCAGCTAAAAGTAGAAAACAACCCTATTTCTTTATAAAGAGCATTTTAAGCAATTTCTCTCCTAGCATATAGGTACAATGATACATAGCTTTAAAAGCACAGAATTAAACTGCTTTAGTAGGATTACCTAGTTAGCCATGAAACTAACTTTTTAAAAAAGTCTCACCATAGAATTGCATATTACAAGTGAAGAAGGGAAAATGCTTATGCCTCTAAAGAAGATCAGTCATCCTCTACTGATTTACAAAATGTATGGTTGGAAATACACTCCTCCTTTGCTGCAAACCAAAGCCAGTGTTATAACGAGAAGTGGTTCAGAATTAAATGAATTACTTTTAATGCTGTTATTCAGTTTTGCTGAGTCCAAATTGCCAAAACAGAGATAGTAAAATTTTGTATATAGTCTTGATCGGAAGGCTGGTGAAATCACTGACAAAGATTAAAAAAATCTGCGTGGATTGGTCTCAAATATTTAACTCACAGAAGCTGTAGATGATAAATACTTCTTAGTAGTGATAGGAGGTAACATCAGCGAATCATAGAAAAATTTAGGTTGGAAAACACCCTTAAGATCATTAAGTCTAATGGTAAAATAAGGCACAATGGCAATGGAGAATGGCTTGGAAAATTTAGGCTGGATGTTTGGAAAACATTCTCTAATGGAAGAGTGATAAAACTTCTCCCCTAAAATGCTGTGGAAACCACATTGCCCCAAACAGCTGTGGGCGTCCTATCCCTGCAGTTTTCCAAGACTGAGCTAAATAATGCTACAGCTATCCCTACGCCTCTATCCTTCTCTCAAATAGGACAGAACATCCTAAGATTTCTGCTTTAGTGGACCATATCCTTCCTGTGATCCTTACGTGTGTCTCCGCTTATCAAATGGCCAACACTTTCCCATGATACAGGACTGTAGAAGGAACTCGTGTCAGCAAGCAACGACTGGTTCCAGCACAAGACAGAGAAGGAAAAAAAGTAATTCATGCTACTGTTGCCATGAGTGGAGGGTTAAAAGACACAGAATTTGCTTCTCTGTGCCTCCTTGCCTTGTTATTTCACAGAGCTGAAGCAAAGCAACCAGCCAGCCTGCCTTCTCTGGATAATGACAGGATGGCTTTGAGCAGCACTAAGAGATCTTGCCACTCTCAGAATCACACATTACTGATTTCCCAGCAGGTGATCAAGTGCATCCTCCTGAGGAACATTTACACTCTGCTTGTATGTTACAGAAGTTTTCACAAATCTGAAAATGAGTAAAATTAACTCTTTTTCAAGTTAAGATGATAAACAAAAGCACTATTGACAAGCACTACTAAATGTAGTGGTGACTGCACAGCACAGTGGCCTCTGTGACAATTAATACACCATGTTTACTTTCCTACGTTATACACTTTGAAAGCAGATGGATGTGACTGATAAGTTTAGCATTTTTAATGGACTGTGTTGTTCAAGATAACCGAGAGTCACTGATGGGTGAGGCTGTGAAGTTACGGAGCAGTCGTATGCTAATACATATGGCACCAAAAAATAGCAAAACCACCAACTTCCTAATGAGTCAAGGACTCTGAAGGTGAGAGTCAGACTCTAAATAGGTAGAAAAAGCACTGCAAGAACAACCTTAATCCTTAAACTCAGTCTCTGAAGTGTTGTTCAGCATTAGGGCTCTAGGCCTCTTCTTATAGGAGATGAATTTTAAAGTACAGAAATGTCTCGTGTTGCCAAGAAAATTGAAAGCAATGTTGCAAAATCAGTAAGGCTGAATTAAGGAAATAAAAAAGAGTAGAATTTGTTTGTTCACTAGTTATCAGAAAGCAAAAATTTCTCTCACAGAATTTATGTTCAGATAGTAAGAGCCTGCCAAAACTCTCAGATGAAACATTAAAAATAGTGATTACAATTCTATGATATACATTATAAATTCACCTATACTATTAATTTTGTTGCCAGCTATTCACATCTTTGCCTTTTACATCTCAGCTTCTGACAATTCACAGAAGAAGTGTTTTAAAAACGGCTGGATTGCAAACTCCATTTAAATTGTATTTTAGATTTAACCTCAGTAGTTCAGATAGATGAAAATCTGACTCTCACAGCCAAAACAAAGCAGAGGAATATTTTAGCCCTTCATAGAAAGCACTAAACCATTTTACTAAAATCAATACAAGAGTATACTGTACCAAGGTTTTGGTTTTATATCTCTTCCCTCCCCCATTCCCTTGAGAGTACTATACTGAATAGTTTACTATCTTGCTGGAGTACAATACTTTAATAGTAAGTACTATGTCAAAGTGATGTTTTTGAGCATGGTAATACTGGGATTTTATATCAGACCACAGGTTTCAGAATAATCAATGTATGTTTATAATGACTTAATTACAGTGATGAGATATGTCTCTGCTGCCCTAAGGAAGAGTATAGTTTCAATTATCTGTACCATAACCCAGCTGAATGCAGTTTTGCAAATTTTCCTATTAGCAAAACCCATTTTACCTCAGTGAATATAGGTTTTTTTTCAATAAGAGACTCTGGAGACATCCAATGCATTGCAACAGGCTTAGAAACAGAACTTGTTGAAAGAATCATCTCACCTGGGCAATGATCAAGGCTTTCACTAATTGCCATGTGGCTGAAACAATCACTTGGAGGATCAGAAAAAACTAGTTCAAATCTTTCTGATATGCTGCTGCTGCTACAACCTGAACCTCATGCTTTGCTCTTAATTCATGGCAGACCTAAACCAAAGTGAAAGTAAGGGTCTAGCCTTAGACTGTAATACTGATACCCCTTCCAAAATTCTTTATGGATGCTTTCTGAAGTTGAAAAACAAAGTCACTCGTGAAAAATAGTCTTGTTTTTTTCTTATTGTATTAATACGACAGCAAGAGAGACAACAAAGTTAAATTTGCTGTTGTTTGCTCAGGCAATTGTAGCTTTGAGATCCACAAATTTTATCTGTGACAACCTGAAGTTTGTTAACAAAGAAATTGTTCATTGAAGATGTTTTGTACAAATGCAGTTATCCATATCACTTAGCTGCATTAATCTACTTAGAAGTGAATAGAAGAGATGAGGGGAAAAAAAAAAAAGGGGGGTATTTTAATCTTTTTGGTGGTAGTCCTGTGAGAAAGGATAAATCCCAAGATTTTTTACTGTTCCAACACGTAGCTTCTGGTTGCTTTCCAGTTCAGTGTTCCAAAGTTTAGCTTCTACTCAATGCAAATGAAAGCACTGCAGAGAGAACCCTTTAAGACAGAAAATAAAAAAGAAAAGATCATGATGCTTTCCATGGCACTTGAGCAATTAGTCCACAATGAGTCTGTGTACTGGACAGAGAGCTGTCTCCTGCACAAGGCTCTCAGCCATTCATTCTCCCCATAGGTACCACTTTCCTTGTGCAGACAGGAATGTGCTCAAATGTACTCAAAAAACAGTGGTGAAAATACCTCCTGCAGTGTGGGTGGCCTGAGTTTTCTAGCAAGGGTTTGGTAGTGGGGGCCACAGGGGTGGCTTCTGTCAGAAGCTGCCAGGACCTTCCCCAGGATCTGATGGAGACAGTTCCAGCTGGCCCCAGGTCTGGCCGAGGCTGAGCCCACCAACAACCGTGGTAGTGCCTCCTGGATAATGTACTCAAGAAGGGGAAGCAAAACCTTTGTGGAGGGCTGTTCCCTATGGAAGGGAGGGGTGAGGAGTCTTCTCCCTGAGGAGAAAGGAGTAACAGAGACAATGTGTGGTGAACTGACCACAACCCCCATTCCCTGTCCCCCTGTGCTGCTGGGGGGAAGGAGGTAGAGAAACCAGGAGTAAAGTCAAGCCCAGGAAGAAAAGAAGGCTGGGGGAAAGGTGTTTTAAGATTTGGGTTTATTTCTAATTATCCTCCTCTGATTTGATTGATGATAAATTAAACTAATTTCCCCCAAGTCTGATCTGTTTTGCCAATGACAGTAACTGGTGAGTGATCTCTCCCTGTCCTTATCTTGACCCACAAGATATTGTTGTATTTTCTCTCCCCTGTCCAGCTGAAGAAGGGAGTGATAGGGTGGCTTTGGTGGGCACCCAGCATCCAGCCAGGATCAAACAACCACAGTGGGAGATACTGTTTCAAAGCAATCTGCCTGTCTGATGTGTGGCGGGGACTTGAACACCATTTTCTTATATCTCTAAGGAGTGCTCTGCAGAACAGTGGCTGTCCTGGAGGGGTTCTCTGTAATTTTTAAAATCAAGTTTGATTAATTGATTATAAAGCCAGACAAAGTTATGTTGACCATGGAGACTGACTTCCTATGTCGTATTCTTTCGGGAAGTTCCCTGATAGATAATTTCAGCAGAAGACAGTAAAGCAAATTTCATTCTGATGTAAATAATTATGTAGTCATTGAGCAAGTGTATGGAAGGAGACACTCCAGTCAGTAGGGCAGCTTAGCAACAGAGTCAAATATCATTGCCAAATTGCTCATTTTTTAAAGGCAACACCAGGTGTTTTATTATTTATGCCAGGTTTTTATTATTTTGCCAGACACAGAGAATATAAATATCCTAGAAAAATATCCTCACATATCTCTTCACTTCTGTCTTCCGAAGGATAGTCTTATATTGATTTACATTAACATAATGTTAAGGATTTCACTAAAACATCAACTTCAATAAAATGTAGTAGTGAACTCAATGTGTAAAACAAACATTTTACCTTGATGTGCAAATGTGACTGTCACAATAAAAAATGTGACTGTCAAAGATCTGAGAAAGAAGGAGGCCCAAAACTAGACTGTCTCTGTAACTGGTCTGTAAACATCTGTATCATAATGATTTTTCTCTCTTTTTTAAAAATTTCTTATTTTCTGCCACTTATGTTACAGCCACCGTAGAGTTTGAAAGAGAACTGAGCATTTTAGCCATTCTCTTTTTCTTGTTTTCAGCTTACCCATCTTTCATTATTTCAATAAGACCACCATGCTAAAAGGAAGGACCATGTCCTCTTACTAAATCAAAGAAGAAATAAAACTGTCCTGTTAGAGGGTGTTTTAGATGACGTTTGCAAGTAGTACCCAACCTGCTTTAAAGCACATGTTGACTGTTTCTTGTCCTGTTCTCTTTCCATTTACATAACTGTCATGAAAAAAGTATTTTATAAAATTGATGGAAAGAGATTTCAACCACATTTTGAAGAACCAGTCTTCCTGGACAAACTGAAATAAGTTCAGTCTTCTTCCCGCTTTAAGCAGAAATGAAAAAAAACCCCAGAGAATTAATAAAAACATTATGTAATATTGTTTTCCTTTTTTCTTTCTGTCGTCTACACTGAACTCTGATCAAGCACAGTTTAAAAATATGAACATTTCATGCTTTAATGTTGCTATATACTGTGCAGTGAAGTATTCAAGCGACAATCCTTCTTGCTTTCATATTTGCAATAGCTTATTATCACTTCTCTGTTCAGGATGCCGAAAGTTCTCGAAAAGGAGATGAACAGCTGTAATGCCAGTCTGAAGTTTCGAAAACTTAGGTAATTCTCTAGTTTGCTGGAGACCTGATGTGTTTTTGTTTTATTTTTCATTTGGGAGAAAAAAAAAAAAAAAAAAAGAAAAGACTAGAACCTGAGATACACTTAAAGTTTCAGAAACGTACTGGGAAAAAAAAGTATGGTAGGCATACTGTTATATACAGATTTGCAATGTGTGCTTTAGGATTAATTTTCTTTCCTCTAAGGATTTTTTTCACTTCTCTATTTAGGATACAGTATGTTCTTGAAAAGGAGACAAATTTTTGGTCCAATAGTTATAGTGCTAGCCTGAAGCTTAGAAATCTCAGATAAATCCATGTTTTGCTGTAGACTTACTGTATAACCTTGGAGAAGGCATTTTGTCTGTCTCTTACAATCCTGTGTCTGTAAAATGAAAATAGTAATAGTATTTCTCTATCAGTGGGGTGTTGTAAGGGGTGCAGTTTCCACAGGGATGAAAACTACATCTGTGTCCTAAGTACCTTCAGGATGATAGATAAATTTTAATTAGGGAAGGCCTTTTGGATTTAAAATGAAAAGAGAGGGTGACTTATCATTGCTGAATTTGTCAGCCTTAGATGGGGGCAGCACAAGTCCAGCTAGCATTGTGGCACCTGAGAAATGAAAGGAGCAACGGGATACATGGAACGCCCAGAATGAGGCATACACATTGGCATATAATGCAAATTGGTAATGCAGCAGATACTGGTGTCACACAGAGAACATTGGAACAAACAAACGCAGCTTCAGTATTACAGAACTTTATCACAACACTCCTTAAGCATGTTAATGCATTTTGCATGCAGCTGAAATTATATTTCTGAGAAGAGACACTTTTCCGTGTTCTCTAAAGATTTTTCCTTTACTCGGTGTTGAATCATGCATATCCCTTCCTGAAATCATTTTAATCTTCCCTCTCAAGCTCAGCTGCATTGAAATGTATATTCTGTATGAATGGTGCTTTGGTGCAGCAGTTACTCCATTTTGATTAGAATGTGCTTGTGAAATCTCCACAAACTAAAGTCCATTTTGAATAGAATTCACTTTTGATACAGACATGTCTTGCGAGATAAGTGTCCCCTGAGATTTCTGACATCTTTTACCTCTGGTGAACTAGATAGAGAGAACAGATCTTTGGTTCTTTATCACGACTGAAGGGGGAGAAGAAAGAGAGAAAAAATAATGTTCCAAAACTTTATCACCGACTGAAAATAAGGGTCAGAGAGTAAAGATTTATTCTGGGATCGTTTTTCCTAATAAACATGATCAGGAATGATGAATACGAATTCCGTGCTGTGAGAAATATAAAGATGGTACACAAGCATTTAATGACTCCAGTGAACAAAATATCCTAAAATAAATGAGAAAAAGAAGTGGTTCAAGCAACATGCAGAGAGAGAAGGAGGTCTCTCCTCTGTACCAAAATTTTCCAGATGGTCAAGTTCATTTTCCTGGCACTGCAGCAAGACTTTTTGTTTATATAATCATCTAAACAGCAAAGAGCTACACAATTTGGTTCAGCCTTCTATTCCTTCTTATATTTTTTTTTGCTCAGAAATGAGAAGCATGGGATTTAGAATATTAAATCAAATGTCAAGGATTCCTGTTCCTTAGAAAATGAGCCAAGAGGACAAAGGGTGTGAAAAATATTCAAGTAATAAAAAGATAACATGAAGGTGTTTACTGCTTATGTACTTCCTTAAATAATCTCTGTTGAAAAAAATAAAGTGAAAGACAGTCTACATCCCATCAGGAAGGAACAATACAAAGAAGAAACAGGTGTGCTCTTTCATTTTTGCCTATCTACTAATTTATCTCTTTTGTTGATACTGTCAGGTAGTGTCTAGTGAGCTGACAAATCTGAAAGAAACTGATAAAGCAAAAGAGATAACTGAATTAGAACTACGTATATGTTCTTGCAAAGAAAATATCTTTTTACTGTCTTTTTGCTTGTTGTGACCAGTTACCTTTCACTATTCTCCAGTCATAAAGCACTTAATGGACAAGTTTCTTTTGCAGAAATGTTTTTACAGGTGCAGAGCTGAGCATACTTGCTCAAAAAAAACCTGCTGAATGGTTCACACTCCACATCTCTGTTATCATTTCCATCTTTCACCAAAAAAATATTCTCAGAAAATACGTTAGAGAATAAATGGTAAGTAGAAAATAACCTGTTATTTAGAATGAAAATAGTAAGATGAGTTATCTAAAAAATACTATGAAGGTCTCACAGGAATAAACAAGTTTCCCACATGATGAGAATTTCTCCTGACTAACAGTATCTCAAAGAAAAATCAGCTGCAAAGAAATGCACATGAAAAAGCAAAACCAATTCACAAATAATTTGTGAGCAGTCAAAAAGACCAAATCCATGGCATAAACAGATCACTAGTAATAGCCTATCTCTAATTTGGAATGATACCAGCTGTCGGCAATTTGCTGAGAATTCAGATTTTGGCATGGAAACTCTTTTCACTTCATCCATCACAGTCTGACTTAAGAGGGTTGGAAGATAAAGGGGGAAAAAGTAAATAAATTCTGCTTGTTGCCCAAGGCAAAATTTAGTTTGTTACTCAGCTCGTTGCAGTATGCATCACTTTTAATGAACTTTTAAATTAAATTCACTTACTTTCTTGTCTTTTTTATCTCATGAAGGAACAACAACATGTTTATATCCCTCTGAGTTCAAGAAGTCCTAATGTGAGAGATGAAGAATGAGCCTGCCATGTATTGCTAATTCAGAGGTTAAGGTGGCTTTTGACATGAATGCCTGATCTTCATCAAGACTAAATGAAGGAACAATTAATATTCACTTGATTACCAATAAATTAAACCAAAGAAAATTTTGTGCAAAGACTAAACAAAACAAAAGAAAGAGGAAAAAAAAAAAAAAAAAAGACCAGGGTTTAGTTGCCATTGTGTGAAAGAGTCAAAAGACATCACAGACCACAAGCAGAAAAATGTGAAACCTAAAAGAACTACACAGCTTCAGAGAAATCTCCACCTTCTGTAAGTAACTCACTTAGCCAGCTTTGTTTGACTGCTCAGGTAAGAATAGCTGAGAGAATTTTGTAGAGTTTTCACAGGTAAACCTCAAATTTGGGAGAGGGGGGTAAAACCAGCCTTCATGAAAAACTGCTTCCATTTGGCAGCTGCCCTGATGGTGGCACTCTTCACTCTTGCATCCACTCCTGCCACATAAAGAACAATTAATAGGATGGATTTAGCTTTCAGGAATAGGTAATCTAAAGAAAATCTTTCCCCCTTTTTTTACATGCATGCTTCAAAAAACAACTGTATAAGTGTGCTATTTTTAAAAACAATGGATTTTAAGAGTGAGAGAGTGAAATCACGTCATTCCAATCTCAAATGTTCTCTAGTCTAAAAGGACCTCTCTTCACTGTCTCTGTATTTTTCTCCTCCCACTGCGAATGGCTTAGAGAACTGTTTTTCCTACTCAGTGCTTTTATTTGATTTTTTCACTCTGCTTTTTATCAAGCTAAAATGTTTCTGCAATATTCATGAATTCAGCAGCAGCCCAGGAGTGGGTGTCAGGTGTTGTTTTGCTACTGTTTCTCCTGCTGGGTCCCCTGCTCAACTAGAGAGTACAATCACATTTTAGAATTTAGCAGGCTTTAAGCTGGGGAGGGTTGTTGTTGGAGGGTGCTTTTTTTTTTTGGTGGGTGGAACATGCTGGTTGTTGTCGTGGTGTATTTTATACCTAAGCCTGAAGGAAGAAATGTTCTGAACGTGGTAGGGTTTTACTGATTCTTGCACTGCTACATTAATACTGTCCCATATTAGGTTAAAACTACATCTGAGACACATATATATATGCATCTGATATATATATATATATATATATGTATACATGTGTGTGTGTGTGTGTGTGTTTGTGTGTGTGTGTGTGTGTATGTAGCTGGAAGTTTGTGTCAAAAATCTGTGAACAGTTTGAAGGATAGCCCCAACTTGCTGCCAGAAGATTGGAAAACTGCACATTACTGTACATGTTTCTACTCACATGGAAGAAAGGAGCATGTTGAAATTTACATATATATTGGAATTTCTCAGAGGAATTAATCCCATTCTCAGACAGCAGTTCAGTTTATTCCTCTACAAACCCCTGCGCAGATCAGCCAAACAATTTTTCTTGTCAAATGATTCAGATTAAACAGATAGAACAAGCCCAAGTATGACTAGACATGAATTTTAGAATGATATAAAAATGATAGGTTCTTCCCCTTCCCTTCTCTAATTTTCCGTCTTCCTCCATCACAACATTAAATTAGGGAATAAGTAGAGTAGTTCTCAGCCTAATTGACAGCAGTGAGCTGGTGGAAGGATGTTGCCTTTATCTAATGTCAGTATTCCACATCCTCCCTCAGGTTTAGGGATTGGTTGTGCTAGCTGTACAAACCAGTAAGGGCAAGCAAACCTCATGGTCTTAAAAGGTGCATTAGATGGATAGGTAAGACATACAGCTCCAATGTTGAAGTAAATAATGGAAAGAACTGATATAAGTATTAATTATATGTTGTTGGGATTTTTTTTTTTTTCCACTTAGAGGGAGGGTAATGGAGAGTTTAATTAGAAAAGAGAAATAAGGAAGGCAATTACTGTTCCAGCCCATCACTTCCCTCAACATGATTAACAGCTAGAATTGTGTAGGCCTTAGGGCAGAGTTGAGTCTTGAGTATTTGAAAGAGATATCATTTTTATAGATCACATCAGGGAAAAAAAAAATGCACATTTTTATGTCATATCCCGCACAGATAATACAGTCAAAGAAAAATTACAATATTAGAGATTTTTATCAGTTAGAACCATATTACATCTGTGAATTCTGTTGCCAGTAAGCCTGGTATCTGCAACTTTAGGGAATATAGGATATTTATGACAAAAACTGGTGAAAGTTAAAGGCAGCTGAATTTTAGCAAGTGCAAGTAAAGATTATGTTGCAATATTTTCTAAGATAAATGACTAGCATGAGAAGAAAGAAAGTCAATGAAGAAAAATTATTTGAAAAAAATAGCTAGCAGGATTAAAAATTACAGAGAAGTTAATTTTAAATATACTAAAGGAGGAGAGAACTCAGAAAGCAGCCACTGAAGTGAGAAAAGTAAAATCCATTTTGGAGAAAGGAAAGCATGGCATTCAAGACAGCATGGGGTAGATGTCACAGCTGAGAAAATAAAAAGGAGTAAAGAGACTGAATGGCCATCTGCATTTTCTTTAGCATCAGAGAAGGTTCTTAAGTCTCAGGTTAGAGACAGAAAGAACTCATATCAATGAGGTCTGAAGAGAAGCATGAAAATATGAGGTTTAAAGCCAAAGGAAGGCTATGAAACAGTGAACTATGTTAATCACTGTGAAGTGGTGTGCTCTCCCTGTGTGACAGGGCACTGCAAAACAGGTGAAAATCCAGCAAGGATTACTCAAAGCATGTGAAATATAGTAGTGTGTTTGCTTATCTTGTTTCATTTTTCCCTTCAAATTACTTTTTTCTTTCTTCTTTTCTTTTTTTTTTTTTTTTTTTTTTGCGACTGAGGGAGATTATTCACTATGTGTTCTGATGTTGTTAAGGTACCTTTGTGGAAAGCATTCCACAATCGTGAATCAAAGTGATTCTAAAGTTTAATCTTCAGAAGGGCTGCATGCTGTGTTACTGGAAATAAGTTATCCCTGCTTTTAGAGACACAAAATGAGCTGCGAGACTGATTTCTGATGATGCACAATGGGTCTTGTATGGCTTTCTAATGAGAGACAAGGTTCCTTCTTCCACTCACAGGTAGAAGGCAAAAGGAAAAAGGTAGACTGTATCCCAGTTGTTACAGGCTTTCTTCACAGTTCTAATGTGTCAAATGGCTTTTTTTAAAGTTTTCTCTGCAATCATTCTCATTGCTTTACATGTGCTGAAATAATGTCTGTTGAGAACAGTATGCATTGTTAGTTCCTCGTCTAAATGTTTATGTGAACAAATTATTATTTTATCTGTCCTTGATGTGCCTAAGAACAACACAATGGCCTTCTTTAAAGTAATTCCCATGCAGTATTCTAAATACAATTTTAAATAGATGTACAGAGAACAGCCATTTCCTCATATCCAGAAAGTAATAACACTGCTGCCATCCTCTGCTTTTCATTTATGTACACTTAGCTCACACTCCTGCACATTTCTCCCTGCGTCTGCCTGGGAATGTTTTTGAAGAACAAAAATGGAAAAGTCTGTAATCAGTATCAAATATGATTTAATTGCCTAGAAATAGGTAACAATGCGTGTGTATCTCTGTGTGTATGTGTGTGTGTGGCCAGTTGCAGAAATGATGTAATTGTCTAGGAGGCTGGTAACATGCCAGGGAGCTGGGGGTTGTTCCCTTGATGGTATCCAGATGTATTATTTGCAAAACTCCTCTCGTGTTTGCATTTGTGTTTGTGTGTGTGTGTGCACAGCTGGTTAGTGAAGGGTGCAGGCTGTTATGTGCGTATAAAAAAGTGTAATCTAATCTCCCTTCAGAAGATGTTTCTTCACCTTGCTAAACAAGAATACAACTCACCAGACTTTGCAGAGCTATTTTAGGATATCCTAGAAAGGCACGACAGAATTGTGAGAAAACATAGCTGGCATCTGGAGTGCAGAAGCACAGAAAATGGCATGCACGGTACCTGCCTCCGCTCTGCTCTGCTAAATGCTCTGTCTCCCTTATTTGCCTGAGAACTGTAATTGTGCACACAGACACTCTTGCTCTCCTCCCTCTGTTTAGCTCGGAAGCTGAAAGAGCACTATTGATGTGCAGTAACTTATCAAAGAGAAGGATAAAAATAACTCTCGTTTGGCTGAAATATTTCCTCGTGAAAACTATGCAGCCTTGGTTCAACCTGATCTCTGCAAAAGATTAGCAATGAGAGATTTTTAGTGTCAGTACAACTTAAAAGTCCACACGAAGATGCAATTTTTGTGGGAGGAATGTATGGTTCTTTTTTTAATTTCTTTTTATTATTTTACTCTGGCTTCAGTACCAGATAGAAGCAGTGATTGCTGATACATAGTTACTCACCTTTCCAGTAGATGGTAGTACAGATGTGCTTAAAAGACTATTACATTTGGGACTGAAACAAACGGTATGTAGACATTTTCAAATACTGAATAAGGAAGAATTTTTAGCTGTATCAGTTTTAAAACTAAGCCATGTAAAATTGCCATTGGGAAAAAAAAAATGAACATCAGGACCTCTTTTATTCTAGGCACTGATCTATAGCAAGCTACTGAAAGTTTTATTTTGATAGAAACCTTGGTTGAAATGTAAATACACGTAATTGAAAGGATCTCTATAAACCATTGACACAGCTATTTATGTAGTGTTCTATAGTCTGTGGTGCACGATAGTCCCACTGAATGCAAAAAGCTGTGGCTGTATTAGTCTGTTATAAACTGCATGTATTCAGATTTTTAACAAGGCTTGACTTAACTATTTCGTAGAGACAGAGATAAAAATCCTTTGTGTGACTAGCTTTACAGATTTTCCCTCATATATCTGTTATTAGTGTTTGTGTTGATTTTATAAGAAATGACTAAACAAACATGTGATAACAAATGCAGCTCATTAATGATTTAAATATAATTAAAATAAGCCATAAAAGATGCTCCTTAGAAAAACAATTTAAATTGTAAATTTGCTAAGGTTTTTTTTACACAATATTATAACTCTTTAACAAACCCTAACAGAAGAATGACTGAAGAAAAGGAAGAGGAATTGTTCAAAATTTATCTAATAACCAAAAGTCAGAATTTATTGAAGCCATTTTAATTGTGACATAAATGTAAAAAAAAACAGATGTGAAAAAATTACCAGTTATTTAGTGCATAGATTTCTAATTTTTTTCCTGACAGGGAATATTAACATTTGATCTGTTTTATCTACAGACTATTTTCAGAAGTCATGTCTGTACATAAGATCCATGGGCTATTTTTTTTGCCATTATGGTTGCTAGTAGTTCATTTCAGAGTTACATACATGTTACTACATACTGCATGTTACTAGATACCTGCTTGGAATAAATCTAACCTAAATCCTGCTTGGAATAAATCTCCATGAGCTCTCTGAACACTGACATCAGCAACAGCTGATAATCAATATGGCTGTCATATTAGCTCCAAAGCTCTAAAGCATTAACATGAAACTCTAATTAGGAGATATATACATACGTATACATATATGTGTAAACATAACCCTGCAAGAGAGATAGGAAGGAGTATAAAAGCATTATTTGTTTTATTAGTTTTGTCTGATATATTGTAATGATTGCCACTGAGGAGACTCCTATTCAGGACTTAGACCTGAAGGAAAAGAAGGGCGTTCATTTTAAATGGCACACTCAAAAAATCAAGATTGGTAGCAAGGCAGAAGGCAAGTAATTACGTGGAAGACCACGGATTCTACTCCGATAACCTGTTTCCAGCAAAAATAGTAGAGATATGGCAAAAGGAGCCACTACCTTCTGGATGATGTCAAAAGAGAAATTGTCTTGACAAATGAGGGAGATTTTAAATGGGAGTTTTCTCTGACCTACAATACAAGGAAAGGTTATGCTAATATGTTAAGGCACAGGACTTTGCTAATGACTGAGCAGTAGACGAGGCAGTATAGCTCAAGACAAGAGTCAGGTCTTTGTACTTCTCTCTCCCTGAGTGACTGGGAAACACTCATTATCCTGTCCTAGGTTATCCTATTATAAATGCTCTTAGCTTATTATAAATGTTCTTTGATATAAATGTTGCAAACAGTGATCAAGGAGAAGAAAGTGTGAAGTTTCTGGCACGAGGAGGACAAACTACTTCTGTTTTAAAAGTAAGAACAGCAGTTGTCTTGTTTGAGCCAAATTCTGTTTCATGAACAGTCATCTATCAATCTATGCAATCAGCTATAAATATTTCTATTTTTTCCCCAAAAACCATATTTTTCTGATTAAAGCTGAATTTGGCCCTGAATTATTCTACACATACTTCTCCCCATGAACAGTGAACTGAAAAAATACTAATCTATTTTAAGCACCCTGAAGCCCATTTCTCTCTTCAGCTAATGAACTATGCAAAGGAGCCTCAGTTGCCGTGGGGAAGCTTGTCAAAACCATCACAAGGAGCCTTTATAAAGCCTAAAGGACATGTATCATAATGTATAAAATTTGTCATAGCATATCATTATTACCTTTTGGGAGGCTTGTTACAACAATTATGGATGATTAATCCATATTAAAAACAAAAGGCAGTTCCATGACCAATAGAACAAAGGTAAATGAGTTTACCACGTTTTGGTGTGGTTTTTTTGGTTGTCTAGTTTAGTGTGATACAAAATGAAATCTTCATTAAAGATTTTGCTGACATAAAGATGTTTATAGGAGACCTCTGCAGGGAGGATTCTTTGGTGTCCAATACTGCATTTATTCAAGATTGTGTAGGTTGTCCGTGCCTGCAAAACTCAGACCCGTGTAATTATTTCTGAGACCTCCACCTTCCACAAATCTTGTTGCAATGAGCTGTGCGGAAATTATCGAAAGTTATTGTGGGATGTGGGAGGTGCACAGATGCCTTTAGAAAGGTACATAATTGCAGTCTGACGCTAACTGGGGAACAAGGCTGAAAAAGTTCCTGACATTCAGCTTTCTCTATTTTGTTTACTGTCCTGAGTGCTTCCTCTCTCACTTACTTTCATTTCAGACTGAGAAACAGTGCGAACACGATTATGTAGACGAATGCACACAACTCTCACCTGGCAGAAGGATGGAAAGGACAGTTTGGCCCAAGGGTGAAACCCATAGTCAGCACATAAACTGCAAAGTCAAATACAGGTGTGCCCTTTTCTCTGGTCTCCACAAGCCTTGCACAGTAAGTAATGCCAGACTCAACAGGAACAGGTAGACTAGCCTCAGGCAGGCTCTGGAAAGATGAGATTTGAAATCTTTGTCATGAGGAGGGAACAGCACTCTGGTCCTTAGCTACTCAGCTAATGTGTAAAAAGCATATTAGTTTTGTATCCTGCAGCCAACCTTGCTCAGTATGTTGGCTGTTTTGAATCTCAAACACAAATGCTTTACTGTCCCTCTGCACTGTGGGTTTCCTTTTGTGTTTTTGGTTGTTATTGTTTTTTAATTGTATCTAAGCCAAAGATAAATCTGATGTCTGTCTACAGTGTGTTTTGGAGCACTAGGCAGCAATCTCTAAACCCGTTGTGACCAAACCAATGGCAATAAAACTCATCAGCACAGCCATAATAAGCTGAGACAAAGTACTGCACTAATAGAGCTCTGATGCTATCAAGGCAAACCAGTAGCTAGCTGTTGCACAGGAATGCTCTGCACTGCACTACGTGAAGATATTCACACTAGTTTGCATAACCTTGTATTTCCAGGAGGATTTCATAGACCTGCATTGCTTGGCACTACGAGGGACAAGTTTGGTAACAACAGGTATCACTCCCACCTAGCAGAAGAAGCTCTAAGCACCACCACTGCCAGTGCAGACCTTTGTGTCAGCTTGCAGATCCTTGTGTAAGCTGGCTAAACTTCAGCTAACCATCCCTACCGGAACAGATTGCAACTCACATTTTAATTACTTGGATTTTTTTTTTTTTAATGAAATAGAATAAATCAAGATGCTTGCTAAAATTCTGATCACTGCTGGTAACCTGATGGCGTACATAAATTTGGCTAGATAAGCCTTTAGAGTGAAACTTTGAAGCAGACTAGGTTGTTTAGAAATTATCAGTGTAAATTACTTTTACCTAATAGACACTGCAATTAACTTCTGATATAATTATAGGTCCCCTTTTTAACTCTGCCAATTTTTTTGATCTTCAGGAATAACCACACCAGCTAGCAATCTCTAACACAATGGAATAGCAAGTATACAAGCCATGTATGACAAAGAAAATATTTTTAATGTGTTTATGCAAAACAAATCACTGCTCTGCTCCATCTTTTCTCCCTTTTTGTAATGAAAACCATTGCCTACAGTTATTTTCTTAAATCACGTCTTTTATTATCCATGTTTTATGCCAAATTTCCTTTTTTGTGATAGCTATTTATCATAGCAAAAGCAAAACAGAAACACTTCAATGTGGGAGTTTTATAGGAGGAGGCTTTGGTGAAGATGGGATTGATACATCAAAGCCTTATCCCATGATAACAGATGTATTTAAATATTTACCTTCATTTTTGTCCTCTACAGTTAATACAATATTTCCCTAGCACAAGCTGCTGAATGTATTTTCCCCTTTTTTAATTCTTATTAAAATTGTGATTTGATGATATATTTGTAAAGCTGTGAATAGTTATTAACATTTCTTTAAAGGCTTCAGTATTTGAATGGCCAAATTCCAGCTCGAGTAATTTGATTCTGCCTACTTAAATTGCCCTCACAGTTTCAATTAGATAACTTATTCTTCTATTCTTTATTCCCTAAAACTGTTCTGCAGCATTGCTGCCACTATTAAACAGATGCTCAATTTTGCCCCAGAGTTGACTTAACTGATCCCTATATACAAAACACAATACATAAAACAAACTTAATTTTTTTCTGGATGAAAGTTGGTAAATATAAATTTTATGTTGGGTAACTATTGTTTTTGAATGCCCATGTTTATGCTCATTTTAAGGGTAATGATATAGAAACCTTTCCCACAGTGTCCTAGTAAGAGTGCTCTGGAAAGAACAGGAGAATTCATCTTCCATACCTGTTCAGAGTCTTTCCGAGGACTATCATCATGAATATTGCCTTTAAATTGTAAGTGTCTTGCCATATGGGTATAGGAATGACCCCACCAAAGAGATAAAAGAACTGTAGGCTAAATGTGAATATCTGAAGATGCCTCAGAAAGGCAGCCAATACGTATGTCAGGCATACTGTGGAGGACTCCTCCTCATATACTTCTGGAAATTTTGTCAGGGCCTTTAGAAGGAAATGCAACCCCAGATACATTTAAAAGACTTTCCCATATACTAGAATCTCAGCCTAAAGCTATGCAGTTGCTACACAGTGATTTTACTCTACCAAGAAAATCCCATTCTTTCTACGTTCATTAAACCTGTGAGATTCTCTTCCTTGAAGAAAAGGATCAGAAGTAGCAAAGACCACTGTCTGCATCATTTAAGAGCAGTTTTAGTGGGGCCCCAGACTGACGGTGTGCAATGCATTAAAGATTTTTTTCCTATCCAGACCTATATTTCTGCTCTTTACAAGGGACCCGTTCAGATTACAGTGGTTACTGTAACTTCAAGGTAATGTGATGCTTCTGGGAGGTCGCGTGGGAAATCCCTGTGTAACTGCACATCAATAATTAAGCCAAATTTCAGAACAGGCTTTTGGATTTAGGCCTTTGTAAATTAAGCACTCCTTCCTTTCTTCATACAAGATTTCTACAGATAAATCTTCAAATAGGCCTAGGACAGGTAGGCCCTAGGCTTATAAAAGCTATATATAAACTGAAATTATTTCTGGGATCAATTAAAAAGGCATGTTCAAATACAGAACCTGTGAAAGTTGAAGAAATACTTAAACATTTATAAATTTGAATGCTACTGTGGCTGAACAGGGCCTCTTCTTTTTCCCCTTCCTCCTGTTTCCTGAGGTGGATGACATATACTTGGCGAGTACCTTAGAACAGGCACTCCTCTGGGTTTTTTCTGCTATTCTGTCTTGCAGAAGACAACCTGCACTCCTGGAGAAAGATAAATACTCTTCTGCAATATTTCTTTCTCTTCGGGGATATAAGGCTTTTCACTTGATGAACTGATGAGGTTTAGACCATCACCACAAAGACTTTCTGCACTTTGAGATTTCTCATCTTCTTTTTTGACTATTCCAAATTCCACTTTATTTTTTTCCTAAAGTTTAATCTTCATCCGCATATTTTTCATATCTGTGAATCTTCATGCAGTCCAATCTTTTTCTGTGTATTCTATTTCAGATAGTGAATCTCTTCTCTTCCTTTTCCATCCTCATTCTGTCTACCTCTTGGTTCTTTCTCAGCCCCAGGCTTTTCCCTGCCTCAGCATTAGGGGGAAAATGCTGCCTACCAATCTCTCCGATTATATTGAGCTGCGCTTCAGGATACAGACCTGAGCTTTAGCATCACTTGCTACTTCTGCTTTGTGCTGGAGGGCTGGGACAAATGAAACAATACCCAACCCTGGATGTTGGGAATAGCATTGCAGAAAATCTCAGGGCTACAGTCTTAATGCCACTTAAGAACCTGGAGCAATCAAGCCAAGTAAGGGCAGGGAAGTTTATGAATCAGCACATTATCCAACTAGTAGTGCAAATCCAAAACAAAATTAGGAGTTTATTAGAACTGTGTCAACTACAAAGGATCAATATTTTAAATAAAACTCTAACCAAAGCACATCAGGATTCCTCTTAAAAATCAACGTTGCCACAGTACTAGTGTAGTCTCTGTCTTTAATAATAAAACTGTTTGTGGCTTTTTCTCACTTCCTCTCACCAGAGGATGAGCAAAGACATCATTAAATGTACCCTGGTGTTGCTGCTGCAAAGACTGACAGCATCAGTCTCATGTGCCTCATGGTCTGTGTTCCAAAAAACACTCTGTCATGGATGTGGACTTTACTTAAAATGGAAGCTCTTCCCAGCATTTCTTAAATAATTTTTTTCGTTTCAAGGAAAACATGCTCAAATTTTACAAATTTCCCCCCATTTCCACAGTTCAGCCACTGTTGTTAGGCAAAAAACATGTCTGTAAGGAGCACACTTAGTAAATGTCAGTGCTAAAGAATGGTGATTTTGGGAGCTGTCTCATTGTGTATCACATTTCCTAAAACATTACCAAAGTAACACTGTGCAGTTAACCCAGCTGAGAAAAACAATGCTCTCATAGAAAGATCTTATTTTTTATGGACAGACTTCCTTATAGATCACATCTGGTCTACATGAATTTGGAATGGAAATTTTCACAAAGCAGGGTGTGTAAACTATTCAGCCTTTTTTCTTGGCCTCCGCAGTTCCACTGTGCTTGAGTTCAGGTCGTTATATTTGGTGATTTAGCAGCAGCATGAAATTAAAGTCCAAATAAGCCACTCCCGTTATCCCACTCCTTCTGGTGAGGGAGGGACCAAAGCAGACACTGTGGGTTGAGATAACAATTTACTGAAAGCAAAAAGCAATGGAATAAGGAAGGCACAGTATCAACAGCAGCATTAACAGCACAAGTAAACAAAAAAAGAAGGTGTTTTACCCACAAAAAAGATGTTCACCACCTTGGCTTAGTTCAATGTGGCCACCAGGACCAAAACCAAGATGCTGGCTGCTCCCTGTAGGACGTGTCCGTGTGGCTTCCCCAGACAACAGCAAGATCTGCACTTCCTAGTTGGCATAATAAGTGCCGTAATTTTAAAGCCAAGATTTCAAAGAAAACACTCTCAACATTACAGAAAGGCTCAAACTGAGAAACCTGTACTTTTTTCTGTGTTAAGATAGACATTCAAATGCATTAGTTATTATTGAGCACTGAATAATTGTATTTGCATTACATATTCAATTTGATTTTTAAAAATGAGAATACTTCAGCACATTTACCATGCGTTACTTAAGAAACCATTATCTATGGTTTGAAATAATAGAGAAGACTCTGGATCTTTGTATATAATTTGCCAATGTGTTCTGCATTTTTCTGAAAGCCTATAAAAGAAAACCTTTCCAATTAGAGATTAAAAGGAGAATAGCGTTCTACTCATGATTGTAAGAAAAAGGAAGGAAATTTTAATTTTTAAAGAAACCACTTCAAAATATAGTTTATCTATTTACTTACATTTTAATATTATGATTCTCCAAATGTGCAGGATATATAAGAAAATGTGCATTGTTACTATTCATGTATTTCTACCATGTATCCATTGATAAAAGACATACATACATAGTTTTGTATACAAGTACATCACTGAATGTTAAAAGCAAACAAAACTACTGTTTATTATTCTGAGTTTGGGTCATGGTATTGAAGGTTACACTGAGACACTGCCTGTCAGTGTATTTCCTACATTTAAAATATAAATATATTTTTAAACTCTGGTTGTTTTTTTTTTCACACAGACAAGTTTTATCACATTGATAACAAGATATATGCAGTTATTGTTCAAAACATATATAATTTACAGTTCTAAGATTGACTGTAGTTAAAAGGATCCTAAATATTTCCTGAACAGAGTTATTTAGGGTGAGGTTCAAATTGTAGTCACTGCTGTTCACTGCTGTGTTCCCTGTAGTTTTCCACTGTGGCATATTCTTTCTATTGTGTAATATTTGGTTTTTGGCTGATCACTGTAACAAAATAAGAACACAGGCTAATGTAACCTTATTGCCTAGTGAAACATGGACCCATGGCACTGTATGACATGGAATAGGGAGGCCCAGGCTGTGGAATCTAATAATAGACAAAATGAAATGCTTCCTTTACTTAGACATTTTAATTACCATTTTCTAATTAAGATTTATATCTTGGTATATATATACACACACACAAACACACACACACATATATATACGCATATATATACATATACACACATATACATATATATATGCAACAAGTATATATATGTATATATATAAAACCAGTTCTTCTTCATAAGCAGGTCTAAATTAAATTCAAGAACCTAGGTCTGAAATACTTCAAAGTTTGAACAAACCTCAGACTTTGATCTTGGCTGTGAGTCTTGCTGTCGGTGCAGAATCAGTGATGGTGAATCCATCGCTTGCTGTTTGCACCTTCACGAGAACGCTTGATTGTTTATTTAGTCTCACTTCCCAAACATAAGGCACCTATTTGTTTACCATAAAGGTAAATACTGTCATATAATTACTGACCTGGATGCTTAGTAACCAATTTCTTCATTCTTGCTGTTAACTAATAACTGCAGGAAATGTTTCTGGCCTACAAAACATTGCTTATTATTTAGGTGGCCTGAATGTATCATGCTGATACGCTTAGTTTCACTGGGTTTTGTCGTGATCCTCTGCATTACTTATAGACACAGATCTATAGAATCTCCTCTGAATTTACTCACTTAATCTTGTGGGGCTCTCAGATCCCTGCGGGAAGATTTGAGAAGTACACAGTAAACAGGAAAATGTCATTACAGCAAGAGTCAAGCCTAAGCTATAAACTGGAGTCCTAAGCTCCTTTGGGGTTTCTGGTTGGCAGTTCCCCAGCACTGGACAGTTCTGGCCATGTTTAGCATTTTGCTTGTATTCTTCTTGTAATTAAGTTATATCAATGCCATCTCATGCAAATTGTCTGTGTAATAAATATATGCATTGCGTATCCATATATGAATTTCAAAATCGGTTAAGATAATCATGTCACATTAAATAGCATAAAGGGACAGAAGGTTCAAGTGGGAGGCTTTGGCAGTTTGAGCAGACATCCTTAAATCAACAACATAAATTTTAATATAGTAATTGTATTACACCAAATGCAAGTGTTAACAGGATGCTGCCTCCAGACTATTTACAGAGAATGCAAGAGAGAAGTAAAATAATATTAATACATTCATATATTTTCTAGCATCTTTGTTTTTTAAATCTTCTGCAAACAATCCAGCCCAAACAAATCTTTGTTTTTATAATCTACTCAATTTCTAAAACCCCTACTGGGTTAGACTTTCCAATTAAAATATGATTCTTTATGCTTTTTTCATAGGAAATATTTACTCAGACATTACACAGTGTTTTCTTCAACATATAACTTTAACACTACAAGAAATTAAAATTTTCAGAGTGCTGTTTCAGCTTGTTTCCAATAACAATTCGCTGAAAAGTATCCATTAATTTATCACATCAGTCAGGGGCACCAACACATTGGGACACTCTTTGGGGATGTAAGCAGACTAAAAATTGTCAAGATTTTCCCAGATTCCCTTTTTTTAATAGGATTGTGATGAGGTGAAGGGAATCAGAAAATTCCCTAATTTTTACACAAGAAATCCCAAGACCACCTGTTCACCTAATCTTGGTGCTGGTACCATTCCAAAAGTCATAAACAATGGCTACCAGGGAAAATTCTGCAGTACCCTGAAGCACACAAGTAACACAAAATATTTGGTGCCAAGAATTCATTTTGTGCTTTGCAGGGGCTACTTCATGCTCACCCTAGGCAGTCTTTGATTGGTGAAGTGCAACAGGCAAGCTCTTGGAGTGGGAATCTTCCAGTTTTGTTTCCCACAAAAGAAGGTCCTTTTCAAGCTCTGAGGCTGTTCCACAACTGAACTGATTTATTCTGAAGTAAAGATGGGTCAGGAGGTTACTTTTGTGTGATCACAAAGTCACTGGCCAATGCCTGCCGTTGCATGCCAGGGCTGCTCAGAGATGGTGGATAGTCCACTGGAATTCTCAATGCCTTGAAATAGCATTTGGTTTTGATGTGGATGAGAATCTGGAAAAATGTAGTAGGGAATACATGAGAATAACTTGTTCCAAGCAGGGCTCATGAACAGTCAGTGAGAGCTGCTCAATGCACATTCATTGTCTAGCACCCTGCTGACCACACCCCACTCCCTTTCCCTTTCTTTCCCTTTCTTCTCTCTCTCCTCCCAGAGCCAGTAAAACCATATAAAGGAGAAAGATTGTGGTGTTTAAGTAGCCATCTCAAAGTTAGAAAGCCACAATGATATAAAAATTGTTCTAATTTTAATAAGCAGTTAAAGAGATTTCTTATTATGCTAAATCCTCAGATTGGGTTCCTACTGCTACAATACATACAAACACCAATAAATGTTCCAAATCAATTTTTTGTATTAACATTAAACCAGATAATCTAAAAGAAAGGTAATTGCTATTTAATTCTAACATCTTTACAAGTGTCCATTTCAGCTGTTGTCTCTGAGATTTACATTTAGTTTTGTAAGTATGTATATTCTATGTCATAGATTTAGTATAGAGTGAGACTAATTGAGATCACCATGGGAGTTAAGATTACATATTGATAAATGCCAGGATGATACTGTGCTTCAATAATCCTCATCAGTGCAGCCGTAAAAATGAATGCTATTTCTGTATTGCACTATTTTCTTCTAACAGTTTGAATCGAAAACATCTGATCTGGAATTGTTCGCATTGGATAAAAGCAGCCTGCATAGTAAAGGATCTGACATATTTGTAAACCAGCAATTATGGCATATACCCAGCAATTTGAAATATTTCTGAATTGTTCAGCACATCCCCAAATTGCTCATGTAATGAAAGCACATGAAAATGTTATTATCATTGTTTCTAGTTGTCTTTCATTTCCCACTGGAAACTTTTTTGTCAGCTTAATACATTTTTGTTTGTTTTCAGCTCTAGCTTTATTTGGTTTTGGTCCTGGAATGAAAATGAGCTAATGACACCTTTTCTCAGTCTGCAGAGGCTTCCTCTGTCTAGCAAGAGCAGATTAGTTGCTCAGTGCATGATCTCGGCATGAGATGGGGTGTTGCTGCTTTATTTGTTTATTCATATTTATTTTAGAGGAGGGAGATCCAGGATGTATCTGTACAGGACAGTGTGATCTACACCATGTGAGCACTATTAATGGCACTTTGTATCTTAACAATAAACACAATTGACTCTTCACTGTTTTTTGGGGTTTTTTAAAAATTATTAAATTAAAGAAGAAATGCAATGGAAATCTGAAGAACCTCTTGCCAAAGGCCCAATTTAGCAACTCATAGTATTTTTAAGAAGTAAGAACAGAAGTGACTCAGGGATTAGGGGTGATAGTTGTATCATTTTACCTTCGGATTTTTATTCTGAAGCTAGTTAGATTGTTGACAAGTATTAACAGAAGCATTACTTAACAGCTTGGAATAGGATACAAAAGAACAGCCACAATCCCCCCTACATCATGCCTCAAAATGCTCTATAGACACTTTTCATGCTGGAAGCATAGAACAGCTGTAGCCCCACTAAAATATCTCTCAGATGACTTTCCTGCCTAATCCATAAGTAGTGCAGAGCTGCTTTATTCTCTGCAGCATGGTCACCACGGGCAGGGACAAGCAGGGATGGCTGCAGCGTCTCCATCGTCAGCTGCTGCCAAAAGAGCGCCTCGGGAGCACAGGCAGGCTCTTGGAAAATGGAGTGGTTCTCTGGATGTGCTGATCCACAGGGGACCGGGCTGGCACATACTCCAAAGAAGTGGTGAATAGGGGAGGCTTACCTCAAAAGCTAATCAGCTAGTACAAAGAATTTTGATGATAATGCCCCAATGAAAGCTTATAAAGAATTAAAATATGACAACTGTCATAACAATAGAAAGCATTGTTATAATAGGAGATTGTTTGACTAATTTGTCCTGGCATCCCTGAGGATAAGCAGGCATTTTGGTTCTCCGTTTTTCATTTTGTTTGCCTGATATCAACCTAAGCATCTAGACTGCAGTGCTTTAAAACACAAACCTTGCAGAAGAATATCAATCTGTGTGCAAACATACTGGAGACAGATTTGCCAGTGCAACATACTGTCTCTGGTACAATCACTCAATTGCCAATAAAACCTCTGCAAACAAATGTGTCTTCAGTTTAAACAAGAATATAATAATACATATACTTTGAAACTGCAGAGCCTACATAAACTAAATAAATCATCAGGCCACAGCAAAGGAAAGGATTACTCTAACTCCAAACCCAAAGATAAAAGCAGTTTTTAAAGATGTCCTTAACAAAGGACAGAAGAAAGCGTGGACAAAATCAGATTATTTGAATCCCCAGTAATTTCTTCTGGACTTATGCAAGCTTCTTATCCCAAAGAGACCTCATCCATGACTGAGTCTGCTGAGCATTATTTCACTACAACCACATGAAGAAAATACAAAATTATTAGAACAGACTTAAAACCAATCTGGACAAATCATATCTATACCTGATACACAGGGAGAAACATAGGTATGTTTAAAGTGAAATAGATATGTAAGTACAAGAGAAAGACATATTCCTCTTTCTCACATAAATTCACAGATACACTGCTGGTATTCATAAATGTTTTGAGAAGAGGAAGAGGTTGTCTTCACTTTCCATAACTCAATTAAAAACTACTGTCAAAGGAACTATATTTCAGAAGCTATGAGTACTTGCAATTTCGACTTCAGACTCTAAAGAGATTTCAGTGTTTCTATATTAAAAAAGAGGCATAAAAATTAAAATTGATAAACACTTCTATCTGTCACTTAGAGTTTTTTTAGTTAGAGTTTTTACTATATAGGTTTTAATTTCTCCATTATACCAGGCCTCTTCTATTAGTCCACGTAGATGCTAAACAGACAATGTCTGTGTAAATTTCCTTATTTTCCTGCAACAAGGATCTCTTGACACTTGTGGTTTTCCATTAAATAGTCTGAAACTTCAGCAGCTAAAAAGTTTACAACATACAAAGGTAGAAACTCACAGCATAATCTATTTTTATAGTAACTACTGTTTGGTACGGTCATGGTTTTGAAAAACAAAATTATTTTGTTTTTTCTTCACAGCTTTTGAAAAGCAGAAATTGCTTTCATATTATTTCCAACATTTATAGGAATAAGAGTTACTAATATTAAATACAGATTTTAACTGTACAAAGTATATAGAAAAACTAAAAACACACCTAGAAAAAAAAAAAAAACATTTCAGACATGCATCTGTACTTAATTCTGCCTAGCACTTCCTTCTTTTTCTACAATTCTCTTCTCCCTCAGTTTTCTTCTGGAACTCAATATTTCCTTGATATTATTACTAAGACTTTCTTCATCGTTCTCCTCTTTGTCAAAGATTCTTTTGCTCAGTAAAAATTAGTCTATTTATACTCTATTAGTCTTCAAACTGTTTGAGTCTTTTCTATTTACTTCTTTTTAACTATTTCTCCTCTTATTTTGTGTCTTAACAGGTAAAAAAAATTGAAAGAGGAAAAAAAATTTCATAATTCTCCAGCTGAAGATAAAAGGAAAGGAGGGAGAGTACTGCAGATGTCAATTGCGAAAATTACCTTGTCTCTGTGATCAGCCAGGCCTTGGATTTATTGAACTACAGGGCACTCTACAAGGTCTATTTAGTTTCTCACATTAGTTTCAAGGCACCGAACCGAAGGAACCGAATGGTTTGAGCATGGTTATTGATTAATATTTTTTATTGCAGATATTGTTCCAGGCACTTCGGGAAAAATATAGGTATGTTTAAAAGAAAATAAATACATAAATAAGATGGCACGCTGGACTCCCTCTCTCTTGCTCTTTCTCTCCCACCACATGTGTATCCATTAGCCCAGCTCTGGAAAGCTCCCTGAACAATTCATAACGATAGCAGGCACTTAGGAAAAAGTATAGGGATATTTAAAACTAAAACCTATACGTAAATAAGACAGTAAGGCAGGCTATATGCATATGTCAGCAGAGATGTGAAAGCTGTCTGAAGAGTTCTGTCAGTAGTAAGTGCGCCACAGGGCGACTACGTGAACACTCAAATGAGATGGACCAAAATAATTCCTTCCCTGAGCAGTACCCTGCAAGAGTGTGACTTAGTGATACAAAGGACATTCACAAGACAACAGGGGATGTGAAGGCTCTGCCTGGAGGAATGCTGGCTGCTATTTTAATTATTTTTTTTGAGTGCTAAATCATACCTTAAATGCTAATGAAAATTCAAAAATTCAAAATTTCAGACTCGCATTTAAAAGTTGTGTACTTAAATGTACAGAACTTTGCCATGTTGTCATGGTTTTGTAAGTTTAATTCATGGCAAGAGAAAAAATTTACCCTTAAACTCTGTTTTCTGAAGTGACTTGGGTCATGAATGTATTTTAGGCCCTGGTGTGTCTGTTACTCCTTATTAAAAACATTTTCTAAATGCTTTTGGCTAAATCACAGAGAGGCTGTAAGTACCTTACCAAACAGAGGGTGAGTCTGCAACAGCTGCTGATCCTCAATTCACACACTTCCCAGTTTCTCACTAGCGCCTTCGTGTAGACAAACCCTTCCTAGTGACTGAAGCAGATTTTCTGCATCAAAAATGAAGAGATTTCATATTTCAGTGTCAAACCATGTCACTACAAGACAAACAGAAAACACTTTAATCTCAAACTATGTCTACACAACGTACTGAAGGTGTGATGACAGTACAGACATCCCTTCTAGTCTGAATTTAGCTAGCATGGGAAATGAGAAGAGCCTGCATGTGTAAATGTAAGCTAGTAGAAACCTGTTGGGGACACACCCTTGGGCTGCTAAGGAATAAAAAGGAGCCATTCTTTGGGGTAGCAGATTCCTAACAGAGCCATCTTGTATCGTGGTCTGCAGCTTAAAGGGCTGACATGTAATGTCAGTACAGAACAACACATTTTCATTTCACATCACCTAAATTTTTACTGATAATATATTGAGTTTTAATATTGACATATTCCAGGCAGAAGGCTTGAGCTACCAGATTCTGTTATGCTGGCAAAATCATAAATTTAAGCAGTATGTTTTCATAAACTATTAAGACTTCCTTGTTTCTCTTGTTTACTCATCCTGTTTCTGGCACTACTATGCAAATAGTGAGATTTTCAGCAATTGATCCATTATCTTCCTTCTTATCTCTTCTCTGACCTTACAATGAATAACCCACTCTTTTCCCAGATTATATTACTGTCCAGATTTTATATCTGTTTTTAATTTCTTGGGATTTTTTTTTCCAAGTCTGTGCAAGTTTGAGGCTAACAAATCTTCCTGGATTATTTCAGCATGCATTTTCTTTTTGATAAAATAAACTGGCTTTGACTTAGAAAATATAAAATATTCCTGTCAACAAGTGGCAAATATTCAATGACAGATGTCGAAAATAAAGGATAAGTTAGAACACTTCAGATGTTGCCTCGTGTCAGTTTCAGAAGTCTACAATCATTGTACATTTGTACATAGCCCCTGCTTCTGTGACATAATCAAATATTTTTAAAAAAGACTAAATATTATAAATAAAACTCAAAAGAAAATGTTGAAAATCTTAAATAAAATCTGAACATCTGTAAAAAATTTTTGAGTGCTACACTGATTACAAGTAAACTGTTTCCCCACTGTAGAAAGGATGAGATTTAATCTTATTATGAATAAGAATAGAAAGATCTAGGAATATCATTTCTGGTAAAATGGAAAATCAAATTTTTGAGCAGGGCTATTAATCCTTATGCTAAGTGTGGACTGTATGACATGAAAAAGAGTCAGGTTCAGCCGCCACAGGAGCTGGAAGCTCCACTTGTTTGATAATGAAGAAACAAGTAGACGTTCTCTTTTGTTACAGTTCTAATTCACAGACTGTTCCATCTAACAGAATACTAATTACCTTAAGTGGATTTCACAGTTGACAGAGACCTTTGCCGGGAAGACAAGCTTGACAAAGGCAATTGAAACTTAGCTAATGAAGAATACGAGATCCACCTTTGAGGAATGTTAAGTAAGTGCTTTGCTTTTCATGAAAGGTACCTCTTTTATATGTAAAGTAACCATAGAAATGTCAACATTTCATTTTAAGACACCTTGCTAAGTTCTGCAGAGGGTTATCAAATTACCTTTAGGTTTTCCTTTTCTGTAATTACATTTATTTATTCATAGAGCATTTCCTTGCAGTGAAGCTGTGTGAACCAATCTTTAAAAAGGCACACTTAATGTTTGCTTAACACGGCTTAATCAAACCCGTCTTCATATTGACAATCAGAGGATGGCAGAAATTTTTCTTGCAAATGAGGGGTATGCAGGTGTGTGTTATTACACAGTTACTTGAAACACACAAAAGTGCAGGTGAGAGCCAGTACCAAAAAAATGTTCTTTTGGGATCATGTTACCTCAGGTAGCTCAAAATATGCAAATAACTGCTGCCTGTGGTGCTGCTTGAGCTAATGCCAGCTCAGAATTAATATGAGTTTGGGATGCTTTAGAGGCTACTGAGAAAGATGAGCAAAACCTTGCTTGTGTGATTGGCCAGGGTTCTGCTTGTTCAGCCAGGATCAAAACCACCCAATCCAAAAGCTTTAAGATTAACCCCCTCCTTTTTATGCAAAAAGTTGCTGCCTCCATGTAGATCTGATGGTACTGCAGGGTTCTTACACACTACAGGGCACACTGATGTGATCCTGTGCTGCTGTGAGTATTTTATGGCTCACCTGCCTTTTCCAGGGAATTAAGTCTTTAGGTTTCAGTGCCAGTAAGATGTTTGACATGCACATAAATTAAAGTTGTTCGGGTAGTGGAAAGTTTCAAAGACTTTTTAAAGCCAGAAAGCAGTTTATTTTCCAGTTATTCCAGGTTTACTGAAGAAGCCAATCAGGGAAAGATTCCTTTGAAAATGATCTAGTTTAGAGTTTTTGCTCTCTCTTTTCTGAATCATGTCCTACATGATAGTTTCAATTATTTATTACAAGGCAATGGTAAAAAAGTGTTAATTAGCAAAGATGAAAAAGACCGACTCAATGGGAGCTCCTGTAAAGGAGCTCTTATTTCTAATGCCTGAGGTGACCACTAATTTACAGCTTTTGATAGCTAGCATGCATGGTTCACAGAATAAATTGGTCTTGGGGAAAATACACTGTACACCTTATTCACCGTGGTTAATAAAGAAGATCTAGCTTTTGCTGTTGTTTTGCTTTTATTTTTTTTAGTTCAGGCAATTTAGTTTTGATAAAATGGTTTAACTTGGCATTGTTAGAAACTGAAATATGCAAAGACAGAAAGAATGACACTGGAACTGCAAGATTTTCTCCATTCAGCTGAAATGCCCATACCCAGCCCAAGAGGCCAACTCTAAAAATAATCATGCTTTTTTTCTCATTTCTGTGCCGATGTCAGCTAGTCTTTTACATCTTATTAAAAGCTCATTTAAAAAGCTTTAAAAATACTAATATCCCAAGATCTTTGCTTTCTTTGTTTGTCTTAGTAACAATAAGAAAGAGAAAAATAATACATGACTAGATGATTATTCTAATAATGGGAATCATACAGAAGACTGAAACTAAAATTTCTCTTAATCATAATGCATCAAAAATGTCTGCATATTTTATGTTTTAAAATTTAATCACAGCTAGACCTACACAACAGTGTGAAACAAGTTCCTTAACAAAATTAAGTGTTTTAATTAATTAGAATACTGAACAAGGGTAAACAATACAGTGGTTAGAGGTCTAGTCTGGCTCTTTTTTTGCCTGTAACCTCCAATGGAGATATCAGCCTGTTTCTTGAAAATTAGTACACAAGAATTCATATTTAACACTGGTTGTCCTAACTGGATTTTATATAGATGTGGCTGATATGTGACTTGCATGTGAAGGATTCTGTCTCCCTTCCTGCCCCTCCTTTATTCCCAACTGCCCTCCATTAACTAACAAACCAACAAACCAACAAACAGAAACACCATGAAAAACTTCACAAATCCCAAAAAACCAACTAAATAAGTCTACTAATTTTGTTCATCTATTTTGGCACTTAACATTGTTGGGTCAAGAGAACCATGTAAAATTTTTAGTGACCACTATGGGAGACTAGGAGTTCCAAGGATCCAAGATGAGCCACGCATCACTCACAGCAAACCCTTCAAGGAAAGCAGGAGTCTTGAATTCTGAGCATTTTTTCTTTACCTCAGGTAACTGGCTTGGTGTTCAGCTGGTAGAAATTACTGGAATATTTTTTTTTCAATTATATCTGAAAATGTGAAGTTCTTTGACGGAGTGCCTGTTCCATCAGTGCTAACCCAGAATCCAGACTCTCCATCTACTTCTTTCCAGTTCTGCTGCTCTTGCCTGTATTCTTCATGTTTTTTCCGACATCACAGCCATGCAGGACCAATTCAAATCTCCAAGCCTATGAATTCATGTGAAAAACTCACTCTTTTCTAAATTCTTTGTGTTTAGAGCTTTCAAGCCTTTCAGATCTTTCTCAATTAACACCTCTCCACTTAGCCTATTTTCCTTGTTTATTTGTTCATTTTGTTGTTGTTTTCTTTATTAATGAGATATTAATTGACAGTCTGTGATGTTTCTCATGCTTCAAGGTTTTTTCATCTCCCGATGAGCCTTGCTGAACATAAAATTAGAACAATGAACAAAGTCATTGTGAGAGTGAAAGTAAAAAGAACTATAAAATGGTAAAGTCCAGAATCAACAGCAGCAGATAAAAGATTAACATGATGCTGTTGTTGTGATGAGTTCATTATCACCATGTTCTAGTCAGAATAAAGGTGTGAAAGGAGATGAAGGTTTAACAAATTTAGAGTGTGACGTGAAAAAAAATGAGATAATCACAGTCTATCCTAAATTGCTATGGGCTTCAGGACATTTAAAATCCAGGAACAACTAAAAGTCAGATATTTCCAAACTAACTGAAATAATTCAACTGTACAGACAGAAAGGTAAATTTACTGGTCTGAGTATTTGAGGTGCATGTCCTCGCCTGGAGAGGAATTTTTGAAGCTCAGGTTTTTGAAAAGATGTGTTAATACTTGATTTTACTGTTTTAATGACAGAAAGTAATTATCTTCATTTAATTGTCATCCTGTTCTTCAGATTTTTAACATTCTGGAAAATATTTTGGATATTTAGCATTACTGAAGATAGACAGAGTTTTATGAAAAGTGATTCTCCCCATTATCTTCTAGAGGCTTCCAGCCTTATTTTATCACTCTTTATTACCCTCTATGCATTGATCAGAAGGCCCATTAAGAGTAGGTGTATAGTTGTTACATAGCTGAGGCTGGATGCCATGAATTTCATACCTGTCTCCATGTGGCATTGTATTACCTGTCAAAATTTATACCTCCTGAAATTCCCCTCCTCTGTTTAAAACCAAAAAAGCATATGCTTTTTTTTTTTGTAGATTTGCATGCCTTCCCATGCAAAGTCTTTATTTTACCAAAAAGGGAAAGGACTAGTAGGTGATTTCAGAGATTGTGCCTTGATATTTCTTTCAGCCAGGGCCAGTGCCAACATCAGACAGTAAAAAATAACTTGAAAGTACCGAGAGCAGAGGGTATCATCTGCTGGTGTTGAAGTGAGAGCATTTTTTTATACTGATTCTTTTCTCTTTCACTTTCTGGTGGCGTAAAAAACGTGTCACTCAGTTTTAGAGATTGGTTCTGGGAGTAGGCTGTAGGCTTAACCAATCAGGAAATTAGAGTCCCTATCATGCAGCTTCTCTAGTGAATCACAGAAGGGAGTGAAACAAAGCAAAAGGGGATTTATTAAAGATAAAATTTAATTAAAAGGACAGAATATGAAATATAATAAATATTAAAATAAAGAAATGCCTTCTGGGACAGGTAGTGACATGAACATGGGATTAGTTTTAATAAGGTGAATAACCCTTCACTAATACGAGTATTGGGGTCAGAGTCTAGCCTAAGCATTTGAATATTTTCTTGGGTTCAGATTATTCTTTTCCCAGATATGAAAGAGTCAGCTTTTTTCTCTTCTAGCTGCACACAATTTTGAAAATTGTTTGGTGGGCAAAAAAGAAATAAGAATGGAAACCTTCAAGTTTGTGTTTCGTAAGGAAGGGGAATTAAAGCCTCTTCCGTTTTAATTAAGTTTTTCAAGTTTCAGTTGAGATACCAGAAGTACCATTGGTGCACCAGAAGACACAAAAAAATGAGTTAACTCATGTTCCTGTACAAAAGTGGATGACAAGTAAAACGAAAATGGCAAGGCACATTATGCAGATTTTTTGTGACTGGCAGTTAAAGATTTACATAAAATTAAAATAACCTTTAAAATTAGGACAACCAGGTCACTCTAATGTGATCTGAATTACTGAGCTAATGGTATTCTTATCCTTCCAAGTCTTCTAGCCACTGCTGCTGAAAATCCAAACCTGGGCAAGAAAAGTTAAGTTAGAAGAGCTGCCCTGAGAAAACTACCCCATACATAATTGGTAGTACATCTTAAGGCAAAATACAGTTCTTAAGTAGATACTTAAAGCCAGAAATGTCTACGACTAAAAATAAACAAAACAGTTATGATTTCATATTACTCTTCCACATTTAGGACCAGTGGGTTTTTTTATGTAGACAGAGATTTGATTTTGGTGCACATTCTTAATATACTATAAAAAACAAGACTGCAAAGTCATCAGTTAAACAGCAGTAATGAAATTAGCAAATAATACTTAATTGATTTTCTGAAAAGTATAGTCAGGATCCAGCTGCATAAAATGTACTTTTATGCTGTACTACTGGTAAAAAAACCTCCAAAACTGGATTAAGTGGCCAGCTGGGGATACTGACCCCATAATTGAAGACCTGAGTGGTAAACAAGTATTTTAATTATCTCGATGAAAAGAGTGTCCAGGGGGAGAGGGGAGGAGTGACCAGAGTACATGACATTCTAGCAGTCTTCTAAAGATCCAATCATTGCTCGAGACTATAAATTAGAGGAATCATAAAGAATATATAATCTTTAGGATTTTATAATCTCATGTTTTCCATTTCAGGCTCTCCAATGGATGGCAGAATCCAGGCTACTAGTTGTAAATAACCAGGTATGCAGACTTCCTTGCTTTCAGGACAGGAATTTTAACTCTGTTTTGTGAGTGTGTCTCTTTGTCCTTTGTGTGGGAGGCTGTTTTGCACAGTCTTTTAATGATAAAAATGGTGACACGTTTTTTGTAAGGTTTCAACATGGTTGTTAGATGCAATTTGTCTAAATTTATCATTAAACAAATTATATATAGTTGTCTACAAGCTTCTCTTCCTATTAGAGAATGCTCCCAGCCATATATAAATACATACATATGTTTGCAACCTGTATACGTCTGTAGGTACATATTTCTTAAGTAACTTGATTCATACACTCTAAACATTGGGCAGTGATGACTGTAGGATAAATGCATCTCAGGATTTTGTGCAATAATTTGGATGTAAGCCCAAAATCACTGCTGATACAGTGCATGGCTGTTGCAAGGACTGTTGGAGTGGTAAATAATTATAACCATGCCTTGCATTTGTCTGGAATGATCTGTATTACAGTGGTTATGTTTATGTGGCTTGTGCAGGGTCTGTCTGTGCTCTGAGGCAGGCAGATGCCTGCGAGCTCCAATGCAAAGGCGGGAGGATGCAGCAGGGTGTTTGAACTCTCAGCACTGTTCATTAGCTCACGGAGCTGACGGCCCCACTGCTCCTCACTGCACAGCCCCTGTTTGCTGCTGTCTGCGTTTGGAGTGCTAGTAGAAAGCATTTGTGTCTTCCTTAAAATCCCTTCACCCTTGATACTCTGGGCTCATTACAGCAAAATCAGGTTTAAAGGGAGAAAATGCAATTCTTTTCATCTTAATGAAAAGGAATTGGAGTCCTACCTGTAGCACAGGGGACTCAGCTAAGGTTCCTAAGGACAGACATCTGTTGTGGGGATTATATTGGATAAACAAACTTAGGTATGGAAAAAATTTAATTAAAATAAAGCTATCTTATGGTCTTCTAGACTCAGAAATAATGGACAGGAGCAGTTAGGTGGTGATAATCCTTTCAGGTGGCACTGAAGGTACGGGTGCTTGAATGTTTTATCCTGATCTCATGTCCACAATAAAACAGAGAAGCTAAAAAAGCATGAAAGTAACAAGTCACAAATACTAGGCAAAATTTTTATAGTGAAAAAAAAGTCTCAGTCTCTTTGGTGTTTTCAGCAAAAGCATGGGGCAAAACCTGATTACAGAATTCTATGTGAAAGACAAGAAAATACTGAATTTTAAAAGGTTCTTTTTTATTTCTTGGAGAAAGATCTATCAAACACCTGAGCACCATACAAACAAAAGTATGATTGCCTCACACAGGGGCACTAGCTGAGGTGATTTTAACCTAATGACTTCAGATTGGGTTGTTGGAGACTGTAATGATACACTTGTGTATGTATATGTTTGTAAGCTGGGAAGATTCACTGTTAGGCAAATGAAAATCAAGATCTCTCTTTGGGGAGAAGACCTGGGAGGAGGTGAAATGTAATACCTCTGGTACTGAAGGGTTCAAACTAAATTAGCTAACGCTCCCTTCTACCTTTAATACCCATGAATGTATGTATTCTTATGCTTCAAGAGCATATTAATGCATCATTTACAACTAGAAGCATTTTTATGTTTTAATGACATGTTTGTCCCAAATATGTGGTGTGTGTGACCATGCGTGTTACTGTGATATATCTGAACTCCTGCAGCAATATCTTGTCTCCTGGATGCAATATTGCAACCTGTATTTGCATAAGCACTTCAGCTGTGGAACATAGTACATTTCCTTCTCTTACCAGCACGGATTTGCAGAATTCACTTACATACAAGTCTGTAGAGAATAAAAGAGTACTTCAGGTTCCATAAAAGTTACTCTTAATGACTATTTTGATTGCTGTGGTTTTCACCTCAATTTTTATGTTTAGTATTCAATGCATTTCTTTCAAATCTATCACAGGAGAATTCTACCTAAAATGGTGCTGTAATCAGACTGGCAGTTTTTTACTCTTCAGTTCTTCATCCTGAATGTAACTAGCTTATTATTAGCCCGTTAGCACTGTTGCTTGTTAATTACTGTTTGTTAATTGGTTTTTAACTGGATTACTAGTAAACCTTCCAACAGTCCCATATAAAAGAGAATCTAAAAAGAGCACTTTTCAGTTGCTTTTAAAATCAAATCTAAAATGAATGGATTTTCTCATAGGTCTGTGTAGAAATAGAAGCATGCTGATAAATAAATATACTGGGCTAATTAGATTTTTAGTTAAAAAAAACCCCATGTTTGCTTTTCTCAGCCTAGGGGGAAATGTCAAAAGGTCTGGCATACAGAAAAAAACTGCCACTCACCCAGTGAAAATCATCTCCTTTGAAGTTGCTGCAGTTAAGGCACTCTTAAACTTGGGTATCTAAAATAAAAAATAGTAGCTAAATTTTAAAATATTTTCTATTATATAAAAAGTTCTTATTAGTGGAGTCTGATATGGACACACAATGTGTTAAATATTAATAAGCCACTTAGAGAATAAATATCTAAAAATTTAGTAAATGCAGTTTCTAAGCAACTCAAGTCATCACGATTCTCCCTGGGTTTCCATTCCAGATGTGTGTTCCACATTCCTTCTCCTCACCAGCACATTTTGACATTGACTATTCTGCAGTGATATTTGAATTGAGTTTTTGCCTAGAAGCCATAAGTTCAGACACTATATACTCATTTTTAGTACAATCTGTGACCACAAAAGACACGCAAAAAACTGTTTTTCATTTCCATTTTGACTGTGCAGTACAATTACCACAGTTCAGTCACCTTGGACATTTCATGCCACATTTCTGTCTTACATTTTCCTTATTTCCTGAACGCTTCTTACGATACACTTCTTCATAAAATATTCTATGAAGGCTTTAAATGAAAGGTGAAATATGGAATTATTTAAATCAGGAGAAAGGCTAAAAAGCTGCAGGGTAAAGCTGCCACTCAAAGGGAGCTTGGCAAGCTGGAAAAACCTCATGAAGCTCAATATAGGAAAGCGCAGAGCCTTGCATTTGGGACTCAGTATTCCCACACACCTCTGCAGTCTGGTTGCTGATGAGCCATGGGGTTATCTGGAGAGGCTGTAATACACATCAGAGATTTTGACTGGGCCAGGCCCTGAGCAACCTCATTTGACTCCAGAGCAGAATCAGGGTTGAAGCTGTTTTGAGTCAGGTGCTGGATGAAACATCTCCAAAAGTCCCTCCTGAAAAAAACAAAATAAAAAATTCCATGTCTCTCTCTCAGCACAGTTTCTTTCAGTGTTGTACCTGAAAGAGCTACAGTGGCTCTCAGAATTTGAACACACAGTGGAGTTACACATTCTGCCTCTTAAATTCCCCTCCAAAAATATATGGTAATTTAGAGTGCAAAAGAAAGGTGTTGTCTCCTCATTTTATCGATTTTTCATCTCTTAAAAATACAACTGAAAAGAATGTCTTTCTTCCATGATTAGATCTGAAATGCCACAAGACTACACAGCAGGTTGCTCTTTCTCAGCTATAAATTTTACTGCTACTACTTCCCAAGTTCTCTACTAAACATGGACAGCTTGTGAAATACTTCAACCTGTCTGGCTTCTGACAGGGCTTCCTACAAAACTCTGACTTATCCAAGAACACTCTGTAGCTATCGTGACTATCACTCCACAAACCTTACTTCTTCGGAAAAATCCAGTGGGAATCACAGAATAACAGCAACATTAGCCAAAGTCCATCTTTCTGTGGAAGAGCACACAAGCAGAATTTACTTTTGTGTCATAATTCTGAATTTGGGAAGAACGCTGCTCCAAATTTTATATGAATGATCAGACTACTCCAACCATTAGAACACATACATACATTTTTTCAGGAGAACACAGGTAAAGATCAGACACTGTCTAAAAAAATAAAACAGAAGAGAACCTTACTGCTATGTTATTTAATAGCTATTGATAATGACATAAATTGAGCATATGGGGTTTTTAATCTACTGCTAATAGGAATAATAATATTGATGATGATGAAGACGAATAGTTTAATCCTGTTCTATCTAGCTTTGCACTAGATATGCTCTATGACTTGGACACCACTATGGAAAATCCAGGTTACACAAGGAAATATTGAATTTGTGTCAAGAAAACTGCTTACATAGTAATACACGTATTGACTTAATCAAAAAATGCAAAATGACTGTGCTTTATAACACTTAGAAGATCATTAGACTTAGTATCTCTCTGCTGACATATTAACCTTTCTACAACCATGGCAATATATACTTGTCAGGGGTGGTTTTCTTTGGTTTTTGTCTTTTAGTAAATATAAGGTTAAACAACATAACTTTGACTTTCAAAAAAGCAGTTATATTGGAATTGTTGGATATGATTTTAAGACTATTAAGATTTAAATGTGTTCCAATATTTCTAAATTGCTGGAACCATAGAAATTAAATGTATTTTGCTTTATGGCTTCCCCACAGTTTTCTCCATCTGTTTTTTTTTTTTTTTTTTTAAGTGCTCCAACTTCCATTAGGTTAAAGATTTTACAGCGCAGGCTGTTTTTCTAGAGTTTCTGATGTCAAGTTTCTCCAGAGTCACATTAGCAAATTACAGATATGTGTAATATGCTTTCAAAATGCATAAACCTGGCATTCCTTGAGAGAATTTTCTTGCCAGTACATGGATTAGGAAAATGTCCCTTAATACTATCTCTTTAAATTACCACTGTTTAATTAGGTATTATTGCTGAATTAGGGATTGATTTCTTATGTCAGGATATATTGGTCCAGGCTCTCACCCACTGTAGCCAAGTTTTCTCAGAATAAAAACAGAGCTAGGTGACCTTGGATCCTTGGCGATGCCAACTGATCCAATGGTTAAAGGCCAGAGGAATACAAAAGTTATTCCAATTCATTTTAGTTGCCAACAGCAGATTGAGATTGTCGAGGTAGTTCTATCAGCTTTGTGGAGAAAGGTTTTTCCTTTTTAGGAATTATTGTGAAAGGTCTATCTTCTCACATTTCCTCCAAAAAAAATACTTTTCCTGCAGAGCTACTGAGCTGGAAGTATCTTTGTTTTGGGGGAGATTAAGCACTGCTGGCATAATCCACTGATTTCTGCACTAAAAATGTACTCCCTATTTTGAATAGTCACCTCTCTATTGAATTAACTACACTTCTAGCAAATATTTGGACACACCTTTTGTTTCTTTGGAAGGAGAACTGAATTGATCTATAGGCAAGATAATCCATATCTCTAGGGTTATGAAATAATAAAAACTGCACCACAGGTATTTTTGAAAACTATTAAAAAAGATGCAGTGAAGAAATAGACATGTTAGAAAGTTCAGCAGTCTTCTGGTTCTCTTGTTCAAATTACAATTTATGGGAGAAAATGGCTACGGTAGATTAAGAGCAAAATCCACAGAATAAAGACAAAAGGTCTCAGTTTCTAAAACATGCCAAAGAACATACAAGGAGATCAAATTATTCTCCCAAGCTTCTAAATTCACAGGGCTAGATTTTACTGTCATTAACTTGAGCAATTATTGAAGGAATTTCTATGGTGCAGCAGAACATAGACCTAAATTCTCAATTCATAGTCATCCATTTAACATTTCTGCTTTCATCAAATACGTGGTTTAGACATGATTAAGAAATAAAGCTACAAAGCCAACATAAAAAACCCTGCTATTGTAACATTTCTTGCCAAGAGGAAACCAAATACTGCAAAGTAGCACTCGAAGAAATGCAGATGTTTGAGTCTGTGCTTTGGACTTCTATGAATTTAAGGACGGATGCTTAAGTTAAAAAAAAAACAAAAAAAAAAAAAACAGAAAAAGATAATAACAAAATGAATTTGTGCATACTTACCCAAGGTGACTGATTTGCATGTAATGAATGCATCACTGAATGATTTTTTGTCCTAGCACCGTCAGGAAAAAGAGCCTTCCATTTCCTGTTAAGAAAACAAAATTACTTCCACCCAACACTGACCTTTTACTAGTTTAACTTTCCCAGAACCCGTTGGTATAATTATTTTAAGAAGGTGATCAGTAATGACAGCATCTAATAGAATGATGTCTATAACGCATCATCTCCTATACCAACAAAACGATAATCGTTACAAAGGACTTGCCTGCGGTGTTCTCTATTCCCATGGCTGAAGGTAATGACTGGAGAAATTCAATATTGGGTCTAAGTTGCAGCTTCTTCAGAAAGAAAAGGGATGAACGTTTTGGAGAACTGAAAGAACTGCGTAATGAATGGCTCTTCTCTTACGTTGCATGTGGTGAATGGAAAATAATAAAACAATAGATGTGTCTGATGTTTGACCTCAGGATCCATCATTTCACAGGTTCAAAGTCATTATTTGATCTACATAATTATGCCGAACATTTGAATTAAGCTAAGAAAAAACAAGAAAATGAGCTGAAGCTCATTTCAAAAGAAGACTTGACTACAGTTAGAAAATATTTTTGCATGTATACCTTAAACTTGTATGACAACGGAAATACGATTACATCCAAAAATAGGAAGTAATATATGCATCCACTGTTTTCAGATGTTACATCAGAGAATAAAGAAATAGTGAAAAAGGGGCTAGTGATGCCCTGACCAAAAAAAAAAAAAAAAAAAAAAAAAAAAAGACTAAAAAATACTCTTTTTTCTATTTTTTAAAGAATCAGTTTCCCTGTCCAGTTTACTGCTAAGCTGTGGATACAGTGGTACCAGCACAGCACCAAGAGGTGCAGGGGGCAGGGGCTGGAGATAAGGACATTTAAGCCAGTATTGCCTTCAAAGAAATTCACGTGGCACCCTTCTGCAGGGGGAGAATTCAGTCCTTGGGAAGAGTCGGTGCTCCTCATCTAAACGAGGCAGCAGTTCAAAACCTGCCATGCGTGGGCTGCACTGTGACCCCAATGCCTGTGAAAGCACTCTGGCTGTGACCACTCTCACCCCTAATCTGATCCCTGAAAACCAAGCCTTAGAAGATGTATAAAGTACTTACTCACTTCTGAACATGCTTTAAAGCTATCCCTTGGAGCAGATGGAGTTTATTTTGTAATCTCTGTACAGCAGCTGAGTGACAAAAAATATACGGCCGTGCAGTCCAGAGTCAGTGTTTCCCATCAAATTATTTCAAATATTATAAAAATTACTTTGTCTAATCGAGGCACCCTTTCATGTCCAAAGGGAAAGGTTAAATTATTGTCAATGACATTTGATTAAATATTTGCTAATTTATTTTTCATTAATGGATGTATTTGTTAGTCCCTGAGATAGCCTCAACAACTCAGCACTATAAAATCTTGGACTATCCTTTTACAGATTTATAAATATTTAAGTGATCTAATCCCAGTAAAGGAACAATGGACTATGATTTAAGTAAGCATTATAAAAAGAGCTAGTGAACAGCTAGTCTATCTTGGCACAATCTATTTTTGAATAATTTTGAATAAGAATGAATTCCTTAATTTCAGTCTGTTTGGAAATAATTTATGAACAGAATTAGGACAGGCATTCTTGATTATGTTAATTTTTGTAAGTTGTTTCCCCAGTTCTAATAAATATTAAAAATTAAATTTTTTAGAAAATATATCCCCCTTTCAGACTGAATTTCTCACGGAGAAGAGTGTGACACAATCTGGAAGCCCATTTATTTAATCTTGTTTTTCCAGAAATTGGGACAATTGAAAGTGGAGAGTGAGGGGGAAAGAGGCTCTATACTATTCTGTACTAAGAACATAATATTATAATATTATATAAATTCTTTAACTATGTATTGTAATAAGAGCTCTATAGTATCATTCCATAATGACTTTACTTTTTAAAATTTAACACGTACTTGAAAAGATGAACAGAAGACTTGATGGTGTACTTCAGTTACCACTTACTTATTTCCACATAATACATGCTTTAGGTAATTTTACTTGCACTTTGGCTTTTTATGGTAATTGCCTACTTATCCTGTTCTCATCAACTAATCGGGAGTAATTATTACCTCTCTAATTGACCAACAATAACTACTGTATCTTCTTTTGCTAATTAAAGATTTGTTTAGGAGAATATTTAATTTGCTGTAGTAACTTTTTCTTCTTGGCAAGCAAGTCAACGTATTCATTATATTATTATTTTTTATTTTTATTCTGCTTGTATGAGGCAGTGCATGCAAAGCTCCCTAAGAAGATTATGTATAACACCTTATATCTGCCATAAAAGGGCTCAGCTGAAGCTTATGTTATTGTTAAATGTCTTGTAAAAGGAATCTGTGACAAAGTTTCAGTTACGATATGGAAAACATTCTAGCACAGGGAAAACTCAAGATAATAAAATTATTTTTACCACAGATGATTTTTTAGGGATCTTATTTTGGGCTAACTCCCAGCTTACAGAGTCTTTAATGAGATCCCAAAGATAACATCGTATTGGTGAACTTACAGGTCTTTGTACATAATGCAAAGGTGACAGTCACCATCAGGCAGATCTGTCCTCAGGTCTCTAAAAGTAAGTGATTTCAGTCATCTTGGAGGTTGGACTGAAGCAGGGGAGGGAACAAGGAGACCCCCCTGGGTACTCTTCCACCACACAAGCTCTGCAAGAATGCTGGTGATGCTGCCATGCACAGAGGTAGGCGATGTACAGGAATCTCTGGGGAGATGCTCTGAAGTTGCTCATGTAGGGGAGCCTTCACGCCCACATCCAAGCAGTATCTGGAAAGTCAGGTGGCAGCCTCAGGTACACAACCAGAAAATGACATGATTTCACATCCAGTTCCTAGTGTTACCACTTTTTGCCACAGACATGACACTGATTTGGCGTTGCCTAGTCCTCAGATTTAGCAATTCTGTGTGTAGGGATGATCAAACTGTCTTTAACCTCATCTTAGTGTGATTTAGTTCCATGAGCTACACCACAACTCACAAGTTAAAGACTTGTGTAAAACCCAAGGAACCATACTTCATGTAGTGCTGACTCAGAAACTCAGGACTGCATAGTTTCTTTGTTCAAGTGTTAAAGACCCACAGTCGCTTCAGTCAGAGTTCCTAAAAAAGTGCCCTCTCACATCATTCCCCCATGCACTACAATTTATGTACACTCATGAACCAAGACAATGTATGCAAGCTCAGCCTGTTGACAAAAAGGAAGAGGTCAATAGGCATTTGGGAGTCCACAAAGCATCATCTGGGAGTTACAGAACTACAAAATAAAGTTCTTCGTATTTTCTCCCTAATCAATTATTGCTAATAAGTTAAAATAGTAGGAAATATTTGCCTTAGTCTTACAATACCTGAAGAGGAAAAAATCTTTTTTAACACACCCAAGGACTTTTTTTTTTTTTCAGGGAAGATTATCTTTCTGTGAAGAAGACAAGGACATTTTATTCTTACAGAATTCTCTACAAATAAGTGTATTACAGCAGAAAATAGGGCCAAAGAAACATGCTTAGCATAAGGTTGAAAAGACTTAAACTGTATGGTATGTAGCATAATAAATAAAATCTTTTTTTACTGAAAAGAATGAGCTGTTCTGCCTGACCTTGGTCAAATAAGAGTGGTTTTCACTTGTAATAAACTACTGGTGTTGTCTCTGAAAGGCCACACCTTCTGTAAGCAATGACCTTCATTTCCCTTCTAGCAGCCTGGGAAGCACAGGGGGCCTTTTGAATTCAGGAATGCTTTTTTCCTGCTATTCTGAGAATTAATCTGTACCTTATTTAAAGCAGAGTGCCATTTTAGAACCAAAACTAAAGCAGCACCATTTCACCTCCTGTGTGATGCTTCTGTAGCTCAGGTTCTGGAAGTGCACAGGTTATTTTTGTCTTGGTGTGTCAGTTTTGCCGCATGAGGGCAGCTGTTTATTTCCAGTAATAGGTGATCCTTGGAATCTCTCCAAGCTGTAGTAGTTGTATCTGACCATGTGCTTACAGGAGAGGGGATTGTCATGTTGTGTTTTATGTGTGTCCTTGGTCCTGAACATTTACTGCTAGATCTGAACAGCTTGGCCTGTTCTTATCTGTAAAGGCAGAAGCGCATGAAGTCTGTTGCCGAAGGAAGACTTAAAAGGAAAATAAATCCAGGATCCTTCTAGCAGCTAGAATGGAATTAATTGGAATAATTAATAAATGCTAAATATCATATTGAGTTGCAAACAGCTGGTTTGAATACAAAGAAACTTAAAAAAAAATTATAAGAAATTTTCCGTGGTTGGGAGAGAGGGCTTCAAAGTGCTTTTTGGCCTAACACACAATTATTTCATACTAAGTCACATATAATAATAAAATGTAACATACAATTATTTCATACTATTTCTAACTACAAACAATTAAAATGAGAGATGGAGAATTAAGCACGAGCTAAAGAGGTAGCAAATCCTCATAAATAAAGCAAAGGTTCCCAATGCAGTGGTTTATAAGAACGAAGTAGACTCAATTCTCCCTATTTGGACCTATTTCTTAACTTACTCGAGGAAAACCAAAACCATTGAGAAGCTGCAGCTCAAACAGTCTTGCTAGAACGTCTAACATGGCTGGTTCTGAAGTTCCTCGTTGGAAGTAAAAGATGTTTCTAGCACCCCCAAGCTGATTTCAGGATATTGCAGAATCTGTTTGTGAATTCAACACCAAATTAAAGGTGACTGTGCTGAATCTCAGTCACAGGCTTTATTCAAATTAATTGATTTTTTAAAAGAAGTAGTCAGACTGGGTTAACTGGGTGTATTAATTAATAGTGACTCAAGCATCTGTAGTTTTTACACACTGCTAATTCTTGGGTTTCATAAATGTGTAACTTATGAGCTAAATCTACAAAATTGTCCCCTACCACTCTGCTGATTAATATCTTACTCAATGTAAGGTTTCATGCTAATAAATGTATGTTTAAGCAGGCAATGTGGTTGAATAAAAACAATACTAATAGATATAATATGAATAAGTAATAATAATA
>VWZT01014903.1:159550-282417 GCA_013397055.1 Pachycephala philippinensis
TAATAACAATATAATCTGAATAAAAACAGATTTCCCCATTTGTTCAATTGAGAGTGGCTGACTTGAACACAAAGCTGGAAAAAGACGGTGTTAATAGGTAACTTCAAAAGAGTATTCATAAAAATTTGGCTTCAAAATATCCAGAAGAGCTTGTTTTCATGCTCAGAATATCAGTACATTTGAAGCTACACAAGATGCAGAGGGAGAATTGTAAAGCTGAAGGGAAAAATTGCTGTGATAGGCGAAAAGCAGCTATTTCTCATTTTATATTGAAATTCAAACCATTTGGGGCCGGAGTCCTTAGGCAATTTTCTACATAGGAATTCATTTAATGATGTTATTATTTTCCCCTCAAATTGATGAAATGGAAGACATTATACTTTTAAATACTCCTTTCATATGTGGAAAAGATCAGAGAACATTGAACTGCTCCAGATCTGATTTTCTGCTAGAGCAGAACAGGATTTCTGGCCAGATCAGTGCAGTACGAAGCATAACCATCCATTCAAAGAGTATAACAGTAACGTTACCATTCCCTCTTTGCTATAGGCAGCTAGAATACTTTAGTATCAGAGAATCATAAAATATGTGATGTTGGAAGGGACCCATCAGGATCATTGAGTCCAACTCCTGGGCCTGCACAGGATACACCAGGAGTCACATCCTGTGCCTGAAAGCATTGTTGAAATGTTTCTTGAACTCTGTCAGATTTGATGTTGTGACCACTTCCGTGGGGTTCCAGTGCCCAACCACCCTCTGGATGAAGAAGTTTTTCCAAGTTTCCACATCCAGCCTAAACCTCCCCTGACTCATCTTCATGCCATTGCCTCAGGTCCTGTCACTGGTCACCACAGAGACGAGACCAGTGCCTGCCCCTCCTCTTCCCATCGTGAGGAAGTGGTAACTGCAGTGAGGACTCCCCTCAGTCTCCTCCAGGCTGAAACTCGATCAGTTCATGGTTACTGTGGCCAAGATGGCCACCCAGCATGACATCCACTCTATTGACAAGCAGCAGATCAAGGAGAGTGTCTTCCCAAGCAGGCTTCCTTAGGACCTGTCATCCAGGTTTTTCAGAAATCTTGTGGCCCGGGTGACGCTCCCAAATAGTTTCTGGCAAGCTGAAGCCCCCCATCAGGACAAGGGCAGTTGACACGGAAGTGTCCCTTGGTTCCTCAAACAATAATTCATCAGCGTCAGCATCCTGGCTGGGAGGTCTGTAGTAGACTCCCACATCCACATTTTTTGTTTGTCCCTTGATTCTTATCCAGAGGCTCTTAACTGTGCCACTGTGAGCTCCATACATTCTATTCCTTCCATTGCATACAATGCCAACCCCAACCCCTTTTGGCCTGCCTATCCCTCCTAAAGGACCTGTAACCATCCAAAAGGGGACTCGAGTCACAGGACTCTTCCTGCCAGGTTTTACCTATGCCAGTGATGATAAATCTCTGGTACTGGGCCAAAGTTTTGAGCTCATCTTCTTTGTTCCTCATGCTGCTGTTATTGTAGGAACATTTGAGGTGTGGTACTTTGTAGCCAACACCTTGTGAAGAAGATTGAGGAGTCCAATTAGTGCTCGTTAGTTGTGGCACATCATCCCATTGCTCATCACTGGCAAGCCATTCCATTACCTAAGGGGAACTGTAATAAATAAAAAAAAAAGTCTACATTTAACTGAAAAACATGTAAGTGTAATACATTCAACAAAGTCTTCATTATTTAAAAACAAAATACTGACATGGACATAAACCCAGATTTTCAAAAGCAATCACTGCCAAAACAAGCTAAGCATATCCTTCTAGGCTAGTTTATACTACACTTATTTCAGAGTTTCCCCAAACCAAGTGCAATGGAAATCAAAGTACTGTGCATTTCTCAACCAGTTTTGTACTGACATAAACTGAAAAGGAAGTTACTGGGGTGTGGTTTGTGAACTAGTGTGGGTTTGGCTGCTCAGTTATACATGTCCCTGGAAGAGTATAGGAGTGCAGGCACTTTATTCCTTATATACTTTATTCCTACCCTCTTTGCCCTATTTTTCATGGTTGAATTTTCCCAAATATTTGACCAAATTCTGTTCCAACCTCTCGTTATCCTGGTCACCTGCCTCTGTATCTTGCCACATTTTCCTGTGCTGTCCCCATACTATCTCGTTTTGCTGTGCTGTTCTGAGAGTGGATCTGCACCCAGAGTTCAAACTGAGATGTTACGGCAGCTGTGTGTGTAATGGTTCACAATGCTCTCTGCTTTATTCTCTTTTTTCCCCCCTAAAAATATTTGGGGTTTGTGACCACAAAAGAAAATAAAGCTGAATTTTATAAAAATACCCAAGAATAAGATTCTCAGTGCAAGAGTTAATTCATTACCTACCGTTACGTATGTTAAATTGCAATTATTTTTCTTCCTTCATTTACTCTGCTGCATATATCAAGACGGATCTCAATCTGCTATTTTACCACCCAGTCCTTGTGAGCACCTTCTGAATCTTTTTTGTCATTACCCTTGCCTTCATTATCCTCAGTAACTTAGCACACTGTGTCACTTCACTGCTCATTCTCTTTCTCAGATCGCTGATGAATACATCCCCCTGGGACTCCATGGTGATTTTCTTCCAGTAAGAAAACTGACCATTAACTCCTACTCTCCATTCTATAAGCTGTTGCTGTGCGTGGTAAGTGTGCAGAGTGGGAGGCTTCTTTATTTACTTACACTTTTTAAAAATTATTGCATCTAATTTATAATTATGTCTAATATATAAATGATATTTTAATGATATAAATATATTCCTGAAAAGAGACTCAGCAATTATGCTTTTAAAATGAAATTTTTTTTTCTTCTTATTGGAAGTATTTTAGATTTGCCCTCTGTCAAACCTTGACATTTTTGGTCTGCTTCTATTTTTTATGTATGTGAATCACTCGCCTTTCAATACCAAACTGTCAGAGACTTGTATATTTTGAAAAGAAGCCAAGTTTCAGTATCATTATACTTACACATTCACCCTGAGGCATAATTGTTCTAATACACAATTTTCATCCTGCAATTTAAAGGAAAGTTAGTGTGTCTTTCTGCCTTCCAGTAACTGTCACAGGATTTTCAGTATGCATCGGATAACACGAGACCTTTCCTGTTCCCATGGAAATCAATAGTAACACTTCATACCCATTAAACTCTATCAGAGATAAAAAATAGGATCTATGTAATTAGAGCCCATTTTTGTTTGATCACTGGTTCATTTGAAATCAGGAGAACTGTTAGTCAGGAATGCACAGGGTGGGTTGCCATGAGCTAAAATTTTCAGACAACAAAAATAAAGATGAAATGCTGGGATCCCACCCTTTGGGACCCATCCTACTCCTGCCCCCTCACCAGGCTGACACGTCACACCGTGCTGGGGAATGCCAAGCTGAAGGAAAAGGGACTCACCCGGGCCCAAATGTGCCTCTGGGAGCAGCGATGCCTGAGGCTCATCCAGGAAGACACCAAGCAAGCAAACCCTGTGTTGGCAGCTGTCCTGAATGAGAAGTTCACTGAGTCCAGGCACAGGAGACCTGAGCGAAAGCAAACCATCTCTCGGTTTTTCTGGCCTCATATGTGACCTGAGCACTGCTCAGCATCATGACACCTCATTCAAAGGGTGACGCTTCCATGGGTGCCAAAGGACCAATCCAGGATAGAGAGTAAAAGTAATGGAGATTGGCCATCCATATACCTATGCTTCAGGTTTCTGCTTCAGGGTGGGGTGTCTCAGAGGTTCTTCTCTTAGGAGAGATTTAAGGCAGTTTCAATCCACTTCTCTGAAACAATGAAGCCAAGGATCTGACATTTTAGGTGGACTGTCATCATTTTTTGCTTGGCAAAAGAGATTATGTTTAGTTGACATAAAAATAGGGAAAAATAAATGTATTTTCCTTTAAAATTCCCCAGTTTTGAAAGATTTCCAAAAGTTAGAACATCATATACAGGATTAGTCATAGATTGCTTTAACTACAAGTTATTATTTAAAAAAAGGGAAGAAGAATTTTCCAGATTTACCAGAACCTGAAAGATACAGAATCAACCCAGTAGTAATATGTCACACTAAAAGGGCACAAAGTAATGTAGAAAGTCAGTAAGGCTCAGTAAAATAAATTTATTCACCTCTCAAAGGAATATAATACAAATATTGGTCACATACAGTGTATTCAGGAACTTCAGATCCAACCCTCACAGTAAGTGCCTTAGGATCACTGCAAGGTTTCTTGACAGTGTAAGTTTTTTGACTCCAATGAAGGTAGTTTAAAGCTTTGTAGAAACACACAACTACTCTGCCTTCTTGCTGTGAGTCAAAGATGCAGCTCTAAGTAATGAATTGTAGCTGCACCCCATGTAGCTACACCGGTCAACTCTTGCAGTCTTCAATATGTCTTTTAGTTGTGCTTAAAGGAACCAGCGTAAGTAGCATTTTCTAAAACTATGAATATCCAGTTATTTTTTTAGCAGCGCATTTCTTTATTTTGCATATTTTTCCAGGACTAAAACATAATCTAAGACACACTATCTAAAAGTAAAATACCTGTTATGCACATTTTTACATGAAGTAAAAATCAGATACATTTTTTTACTGTATATTGAGTTCAGTTCTTTTTTTTTGACTTAATGAGTATCTAAAGAGAACAGAATCAAGCAGGAAGGCACTAACTTGCCAGTCCACCTGACCCCAAGCATAATTTTAAAACACCAGTCTCAATTCTTGCAGACATCATTTATCCTCAACTCTAACCCCATATTCAGTTTTAGTATTACTCGTGATTACAGTGTCGTTAACTAAAAGTAGGTAAAGTACAGCTTCCTTACAAATCTCTGAAGCAGAATAAAATAGTTTGCACTGAAAATTCCTAAAGATTGGTATATAATTGGTATCAATTTAATTCTTGATAAAGCTCACTGTGACTTGCAGAATTTCAGATTTGTGGTTCTCTTTATGTTCCAGCTGTGCTTGGGATCCATAAAACACTCAAATTTAGAAACTAACATTTCTGTAGAAGATGTTCTGGGAAACTTTACTGGGAATGTTGCCAAAACATGAATAAAAGCCTCTAAATATAAAATAATGACCTGGATATCCTGAAAGCAGCATTGTATGGACATTGTAGGGCCACTACAAATCCTGCAAAGCCTACAAAGCTAATTAAAAATTCTGTTCAGTAGAAAAAACACCATGACAGAAATAAGTACCTATGAAAAACCATTTTATTTTTACATCCTGTTGTTGCTGCATGAACTAGAACACACTTAGTAATTAAAATATTCCAAGACCACATCCCTACCTATCTCACTTTTGTTTTCACCTGTCTTGCTTTCCAGTTTTTCATTCCTTAGTTTTCTTCACAGCAAGCCATTGATCCTGCAAGCTTTAACTTTTCTGTTATTGAGCTTTAAAAAAACCCTGTATTTTACAAGTCTGGTTTTGTACTGAACAGGTCTAAAATAGCAGAACAAGTTATTAAAATAAGCATAATTGTATAAACAAAATGTTCTGCCTGTTCTTTAGAATGTATTACATCTCTGAAATGACTAAAGAAAAAGAAAAGAGCACATTCTTAGCACAACTTTTACCTTGCCTGGTTATCATAATATTTTTACAGTTGCAGGAGACAACTAGAAAGAAGCAAAATAATTTAAATAGTGATTCCTACCCTGATACATTTCACAGATCTTTGCTATCTTCTCAGTTGTCAAGTACATGGACCTATTTTGGTGCTCTGGGTTTAGTATTTGTTTTGATTTCTTTTCAACAAAATCATTATGAAAACGGAAAAAAGCTTGCAGTACCATGTGGAAAGGCATTTAAAAAAAAAGCCACTTTTTTAAATAGTGGAGCCAAAACATCAGAAAATCTGCCTGTATTTGGCTATAAGGAAAAGCAAGTGAGTTTTGATAAAGCTACTGAGATGGAATAAATTTATATAAATATAACTTCATATGATAGGGCACAGTAGTTCTGGTAGCCCAAGAATGTTTTCATTCTTCTGAGCCAATCAGTATCCCTCAAACAAAGCCTGTTACAAGGATCAAATCATAAGATAATTTATTGAACTATAAGGTGTTTATAAGGGATAGGACACAGTTGCAGTGGGTTGAATACAACCTTTACCTACCAGAATAACCCTGGTGGATGTGAATAATGTTATGCAGAAATACAACAGAACGAGTTACAAGATGGAAGCATAGCAGGCAAATCCGTGAGATATATGCATCTATTCCCAACCCATTTGAAGTTATTCTGCTGAAGCTAACAAGGTAGAAAAGCAAGGAAAGTTCTGATCCTGTGATTATTGCCAACCTGTTTCGTGTAGAACCAATACTGCTGTAAAACAGGAGCAGCAGTAGGTATAAAGGAAAAACAATGCAAGGTAAAGTTTAGAGAGTTTTTTACATCAACAGTTTTGTCAATAATTTTGGTGTGACTGACTTAACCAAAATGTTGTTAGGACCAAGTTGGAAGGAAATTCAAACATTTCCATATGATTCCTGTTGAGTTCCAGAAGTAAAATAGGTTCAGGTCTTTCTGAATTTAATGGAAAGCATGGTTCAAACCAAGCCTACAGACTATCACATGAGATAATTCTGATTGTCAAGAGCTTTATTTTCAATAGATGAGGCAGATATCATCTACTTGATATTTCATCAGCTTCTTAACCTAGGTGAAAAGATGGAAATTCAGTTCCAGAGCTCTTCCCTGAAAAGCTTTGTGTTTTCTTTATCTTATTTTTTATTATTTTTATTTTAAACTAAGGTAAAGTTTGTATGCATCTAACTTAGACATGTGAAGTTTTAGTACAGCAAACATAAAAGAAGTGTCTTTCAGGTTTTGGTTTTTTTTTGTTTTCTAGGTAAAGGTAGATAAATGTCAAGAAAACTCTTTAATTTTATATTCTAAAAAAGAATGATTTATGGGGAAGACAAATCAAATTACTTCTTACCTATAGTGGGAGATTTCTGAAGGTAGTTCCTTGTTTCTCTAAAGGTAAGACTGAAAAATCTCTGATTATTTACCAATTCGTACTACAAAGTTAGGAAGAAAAAACTCCATTATTATTCCCCTCTATTAAGAAGGAAAGAAAAAAAAAAAAAGACTGTGAAGAAAATTAGCCATCAGAAACATGGAGATGAAAAGAAAAATATTCACCTTTACCTCACCTATCGAAACTCCCCAGAAGTTTCAAATGAGAAAAACAAGTAAGCTGCACCTTCTGGAAGAAACACTGCTAAATTCACAGAAGCAGAATTTCTAAAAGGGTGATGTCATTCCTTTGGATTCCTGGTCCCTTTGGTTCCCAGCAGAGCCCGCCACGTGTTCACACGTTTTAGAATGTAAGTACAGGTATGAGTCTGACTATTTGCATACCTGAGCTGGAAGGACTATGGATCCTTTCCTGGGGTTCAGTGCTCTGAGCAGCCCAGGACTGCAGTATTTGCTTTCAGCATAAGCGACAGCTTCAGCTCACTTAATTCAGCAGTCTTCTGTCCACCCTGGCAGAGCAAAATGTATTTACTAAGTACCAACCCTTAGATATTGCTGGCCACCCCTGCACGGCAGAAAGATGCTGTGGGCACATAGCAGATGATGTAGGATGGAAATGTGTGCACATGAACCCAGAGGTAAGGATCATTAATCCGTAATGCAGAAATGGAAATGCCCATTTAGGAGCACACAGCTGGGAAAGGTTAAAAGCAGAGGGGACAGAGAAAATGCACTGAAAGCAAAGTCTCACTATTTCTAATTTATTGAGCACTGAATTATTATTTGAATATAAAAGAAAGGACTTTTAAACATTAACTAAGACAGTTTACACCAAATTTAAAAGAAGGTTATTTCATGGGAGATCTGATGCAGTTTGTACCATAAAGAACTTGGTTCAGTTCCTTAAATCCTGGGTATGTATTGAAACTGAATTGAGGAAACAAAATCTGTATGATTTGAAGTCAAAAATTCTACAGAAAAGCTTTAAGGGATCATTCGTTAGATAAAATGGCTCTGTAGAACTGTTTTGTATACATGATCTTTCTTAACTCATACCTTTCTATCTTTCATGTGCCCAACACAATGCATCTGAACATCTGCTTGAATACTCCATTATTTTAATTGATTATCATTGATGGCTAAAAGGAAGGTAAAATGATTGCACATCTCAAGAGAACATGATCTATATTTGTTTAGGTCTGTAGAATTAGCTTGTCCAAAAAGGAACTGTTAAAAAAGTCTAATAAAACCATAAGATCAGTTCCTCAAAGTGATAGTTAAATCAATAACATATGCAACCTATTATTCTGATTGACATAAGCCTTGAGTAGTCTGTCAGCAGAAGGCTATGCTATGAAACATCATTAAAGAAACGTAAAATTGATTACATATCTAGGTCTTGAAGCTGGAATGGATTTTTGATTATTTTTCAAATATTGAAGTGTTTTTCTTCTGTTTGCACCAAATCAGTAGAAAAATCTCTTTTTCAATTTTAACGTGTAACTCCTAAATTTGATTTTATAATAGGAATGTACTTTTGCACCCTAAGAAGTGGTTATGAATAGGTAACTGATATTCTTTGAAAATACCAGTTTGAAATGTATGGTAATGACATTCAGATGAACACTTCCTAATACATTCCCTGCATAAATTTCTGTATCTCTCTAAGAGAACTATGTCTAAATTAAAACTGTAGAATATGAGTAATTTCTAAAGTGATTTAAGATAGGTTTACCCCGAACTTTACAGGACAACAAGAAAAAGGCATTTATCTTACTTTCATGTAAATCTCTCGGATGATTTGGATTATAATGGGTCCTGAATAAGGGAGAATCCCTACAGTGTTACATCCGACAAAGTCTTTATATGGAGCTATGTAAGATGTCATTGTCAAAGCCTATTTATTTTTCTTTTTGTAGAAAAGAAAGTAATTTTATTGGTCTTTATGCAGACATCAGGGTAAGATGATCAGAGATCTGGTTTCAGATGTATGTCTGAAGATACTTTAAATAGGTCAGTTAACTATTGTACAAATCAGTTTGCCTTCTTGTGAAACGAGAATAATACGAGAGATAAAAACCTAATAATACATTATAATAGTATTTATATTATCAGCATTTTTTTATTTGCAAGACTTCTAATATAATATGCCTCAGTTACACTGAAGTTGTGTGGCCACTGTCACAGAACTATGATTAATCTATGGCTATAATGAAAAGACTACCTGGATCTCATTCTCTTTTTATTATACATTTTTTATAATAGTGTAACTTCAAAGCTTTCAGTGCAAAGACATAGTATTCATGTACCTTGACAGGAGAATAGAGCTTGTTGTATATCATTCTCATCCAGTGCTTCTTTGTCTGATTTGTTTGTTGGTAGAAGTGTTAAATTGATGAGAAAGTAATCATTATTCAGCATCATAATCAAAACACATCTTTGCATGGGACACTTGTCTAATTTAATCTTTTTGAAATCCATTTTAAATTGCCTTTTTTCCCCAAATGAAGAGAATGGCGTTTCCACGAGCTGCATTCGTTCTATCATTTCAATTGCATCAGAGTAGTTAATAGTACACGTTGTGCAGGATGAGGGGAGGGAAGAAGAGGTAACAAATGATTCCTAAATTCTCATCTGCCTTCACTGATAACGAAAGGTAGCAGCTGAAGAAAATAGAGCATCATGCACATATTCTGTCAGGCACGCAGGCAGTCAGACTATGAATTTCAGGACTGTCAAGACTGCATGTTTCAATCAGTTTTGACATCTCTTGGCATTTCTCTTCAAATTCTGCTTTCTATAAATAATTCCTTTACTTAGGTGTTTTTTCTAGTTCACTTTTGAGCATATAGAAATTCGTCTTACCTCTTACTGTAATTATTCTTTGTCTTCACTTTGGAAACCCATATAAACAAGAATTAAAACTCATTTTGCATTAAAACGTCTAGTGCATTTGGATGAAGGAACATACATTGCATTTTCAATTAAATTTGACATTCTTCTACCAAAATCTTAGAGAAATTACCAGCATCTCCTCTTCTTATTTGAGATAATCTTCGTTTCTTCAGGATTTGAGTCACGCGCTATAAGCACATCAGTATATGAGCTTGGTATTGCTAGAGATCTAATGAAGTCTTTGGTTATACAAATTTGCAGAAAAGGAAGTGATAATCCTGTGTTACAAAATCATGGAAAAACGTTGAAGACTGGAACAGGGACCATGTATGCAAAAACCTTCACAATTTTTCTGAGAAAAGCACAGAAAGTTCTGAATGTCAGATACGGACTTCCTGTGAACCTTGCAAAGAATCTGCCATGTCTGGTTTAGCTGAGACAGGCCTCTAAGAGCTCATTTCAAGACCTCAATTGTTGAAATATCCCCAACAATTGTTACAGTAATCAATAAACATATCTTATTTTTCATCTGAAACTGGATTTAACTTTCTGCCCCTAGAATTGCTTGTGAGTTCACATGCTAATTGAAAAATTAACAAAAACCTTTAGTAGGTACTAGAAGAGTGTTCTTCTTAGCATTGCTTTATTTTCCTGCTGAAGAGCAGATATTTTGAACTTCAAATCATTCCTGCAGTTCCTTCTTGAATTCATTTTAAAAATACAATGAAGCCTGACTCAACAATTGATAATGCTTTCATGAGTATTGCATACAGTAGCATAGTGTGTATTTCCTTTATTCCATATTCTTCTGAGGTTTCATCCAGGACTCCTATCTTACAATTTTAAACAAGGAGCCTGGTTTAAGCCAGTGTTGCTCTGAGTCTCCTCAGTAAGTGCAGCTTATATTCTTGTTTCAAGAGAAATATTGATCCATATACATGTAACAACACATTGGAAATACAGAAAATGTGATGACCTAGACAATTCTCTAAAAGCTACCTGTATCATCAGTTTACCTCCATGAAACTGTAAAATTTAGTATATTTTGTTTTAATACTGTGGCCCAGAGTAAGCCTGCCAGGCCAGCGCAGCCAAATGCTGTTTTCGTTTAGAACAGTAGCAATTTGGCCTGTGACTTCAGTTAATAGATATATTGGTATTACCTAGAATTGGGCCAAGAACAAATAAATGCAGAAACTGTTAGAAATTCTCCCAGCAGATGATTTCCTATCTACAATTATTTTTTAGGTCTATCACTCTATATTACAGATATCTGATATTTAGCACAGTCAGAAGGGAAAATGAAATGAATCTGTAAAACTTATGTCCTTGCTGGTCCACAACAACTGGGACTCTGTGCCATTCTACTCAAGTTAGACTGTGAATCACAGTTGGGAAAAAAATGCTAATGCATAGTCTTTAACATGAATCTAGAAGCTGTAGTTGTTATGTTTATTTTCAACTATTTCAAACAATTATTTTCTGCTCTTATTCAACTATTGATCTCTTGCCTATTTATGGAGCAGGGACTACGAGACGGCAGAAATTCTTCTCAAGGTGTCAGATCACTGTCAACAGAATAAGCAGAAGAAATCTTTTCCTTATTGTAACAAAAAGATAAAGAAATAAAATGCCAAAAGCTTTTTGCCTTTCTTTTCAGCCCCCCCAGTGTCTGGAATTCTTTTAGCCACTTCAGTTTGGAAACCTTTTCTTCCTCATCTATTTACCTCTGTAGATTATTCACTGCTGGCAATTAGCAACCAGAAGAAATCCTGCTGAGGAGAGCAAGTAAAAAGGGGACTTAAGAATGACTGTTCCTGGGAAACAAGCAGACAATCTGGAGCAGCAGACTTCCAAATTTCAAATACACTCATTACAGAGATGAACAGCCAGAACAACCTCTCTTCTTAATTCCTTTTATCTGGGTCTCCAATCTGCTCACAACAGTGTTTAGTCCAAAACTTAGTCCACTTCAGTGGGCTTGGAAAGGAAATTACTAAGATTCCAGCCTTCATTCTACCCCCAAAAAAGAACAATTTAGTTAATGGTTTGCTACATCTGGATAATAACCAAATATCACTTTTCACATCCAAACCATTTCAGTCTGGCATCTTCCAGGAAGCTCTGGTGTCTACAGATGAAAACAGGAGGAAGGCTTTTCCTGCTGCCCAGCTTTCATCTGCAACAGGAAGAGACTGAAAACATTTCCAGTGATTTCAGTAAATCAGAACAGTCAGTCTAATGCACCACGTTTATAAGGAGGAAAAAAATCTTACCTCTGTGGATTAGCTTGGGATCTTTTCTTAAGGTTACAAAAGCTGCATAAACACAAGACATTGGGGAAAAACATTCCCCAAGCGCAGCTCTATTACAGCTGCTATTGCAGAAAATGCATTTTTCAACTTTCAAAGATCTTCTTAGTGTCCCTATTCATGAAGCCTGCATGATATTTTAACAGAGTGAATAAGTGACAAAGACTTTAGGTAAATTATCTTAAAAACATTGCCGGAACACTGTTAAATAAAAGATGGCTTTTCAAACAGAATGTAAAATGTCACATAAAATATTATCATTAAATAACTGGTTTTTGAGGGAAAGCAAAGCCAAAGATGCAAAAGTCTCTTTAGGAATATTCACTTCACACAAACAAAATCTGAAAATACAGCAAATATTTCAAAACCCAATTAATTTCACAGCTTCCAGCATCAAAAAAACTTAACATACTTCTTCAAGTTGCCTGATTCTTTTTGGTTTGACTCCAAACTATCACAGCATAACAAGCCCTATGAAGAATTATGCATACAGAAGAGTGAGATAAGAAGGATTTTTACTAGTTTTTTTAAATAAACTAAGCAAAAATGGTCCAAATGACACAGGAATTTCCTTTGTAGCTGCTCCAGTGGGCTGGCCTCTATCACTGAAGCTGTGATATTACACTCATGCTCCTACCTGCTTTCCTGTTTTGAACAGTTTCTTGCCTCCCAAAGCACTGAATTTTCTAGCCCAACCAAATTAAGACACAATCAGAGTGAGACCATTCAGTCATCATGCTTAACTGTATGCACTGTGGAGTGATTTCTAACAGGATTTTTTAGTAACCTGAACATTTCATGAGGGACACAAAGACAGTACCAAATTAGAAACATTTAAGATTGGTCTTGAATTACTACATTTGATTTCTCATCTGAATTTTCATCTTGTTTGGAGATAGTTCCATCCAGGCCTTTGACTTTGAAATATTCTTCACCATTTGTTTAGGTAAGAATGCATAACTGAGAAAGAAGACAGGTTTAGATTAGATATTAGGAAGTAATTCTTCCCTGTGAGGGTCGTAAGACACTGGTACACGTTGCCCAGAGAATTTGTGGTTGTTCCATCCCTGGAAGTGCTCAAGACCAGGTTGGATGGAGCTCTGAGCAATGGTCTAGTGGAAGGTATCCCTGCCCATGGCATGCCCAGGGCATCTTTAAGGTCCCTTCCAACTCAAACTGCTCCGTGATTCTATGGTTTTCTGCCGTTGTGAAAGACTCTCACAGATGGTTTGGATGGGTCAGGCATGAAAAAAAAGTTTTTTCTCAGCTGTCCATTTCAGTTGAAAATTACAAGTTGCAGCAGGAAGTTTACCTGCCTGCAGCACAAAGGTCACCAGCTCCAGGAGCTGTAGATGTGCCATCAGAAAGCCAATTTCCATACAGATAGGCAAATCCAGTTTTCATTTAAATGAGTGCTTCAGAGGTATGTGTGTAGTACAGGGCATGCAGATTATTTTCTAAGCAATTGACCTATTTTAGAGTTTCTACCTCTAGAATATCCAGGAGAGGTTGTCCATGTACAATATAACCTGGACACCCTCCCCCAACATTACCTACTCCAATAATAGATCAGTGAGATTTGCAGCCTTTGCCACTTCAGTAATGAGCACAAAATTCTGACTGGAGGTGATGTAATTGTGGGACATCAGGTCAGCCAGTCTTCATATTAATCCTTTGCTCCTTATTTCAGTTGAGAGCAATGAAACTGAGAACACATGTAAAAGATTGAGATCATTTGTTCCCAGACCACTTTCTTAACATTTTTTATGTCTTTATACAGCGTTTTTTTGTGGGTTTCCATCACTCCTTTTGGGGATGATGGCAACTTGGCCTTTTAGGAATGACAGATCTGCAGAGATACGTGCTCTTAGACCACTGTATTTTAAGGTTCCAAATAACTAGTATAGAAAAGTTAATTTTATAACTGAAGCACGGCTAAATGTTTAAATTATAAACCAAGCTACACTAGTTTAAGCCTGCAATAAGGAGACAATGCTGCTTTCATTCCCTTTCAAAGTAATATTGGGCAGTGGTTTTCTTTAGGATCTAATTGCTTGGAAAGTTCAAGTGGTCAGAAGTATCTTTTCTTTAAAGACAGGAAATATTAACTACTTCAATTAAATCAAATCTTCTAAGCTCACACAACATTCTCTGTAATCATTTTCATGACATGTAGATTTTTTGCTTGTATTAGAGAGAATCTAATTTTGCACACTAAGTGGTCCAAAGGAGTATTTGCTGCACATGGGGTAAATGACGTGCATTTTTTGCTTTGTTCATTTATCTGATGTTGCCAGAAAATACCACTGGAGGGGGAATTGTATGTTCAACATGAAGACACTCCTAGTTTTTTATAGTTTCTCCTGCAAGGGTTGGAGATAATAAGAAATAAGGCTTATATTTGCTTTTTGCTTTACTCATGTCAAATGCAGAGAGGCTGAAGCAGTCAGGGGATATGATATTAAAAGTCAAATTACAATAAAAAAACTACAACCAATGATTCTTTACAGCAACCAAAAATTAAAAGCAAATAACAAAAGCACCCCTTTGGGGTCTTTGATTTGGTAATGTACTAAAATATGTACATAGATTTATGCAAAATACTAAATCCACTGAAACTGAAAAGTAAAGTTCGGCCTATGCTTGATAGCTTTAAACCAAGCTATAGATCAAAACATATAGATATATTTCCCCAAAAATATGCATGTCATGCTTTAATTGCACATAAATATATATCAGTGTTTCAGTAAAATTAAATATGCTGATAAACACTGGTTCTGGTTTTGTGCATACCTTACTAAAGAAATCCAAGTTAATCTATCTTTATGCATTACATTAAGACAAGTAAAATATCCCATGTTTCTCTCTTGTCAGCACTTTCCAAGGATTTTTCTTTCTGTCATCTTTCCCTTCCATACAGTGAGAAAGTTCTTCTGCATTAAAAGCAACTCATCACTGGAAATCTAAAATACAATCTTATGAAGCCCCACAGAAAAAACACTTCCTTTAATTAAAGCTGTACCCCATTGCTGATTTTTTGTTAATTGACAAATATGTAGATTTATTTATTTAATAAGACGTTTAGAGACCATTTTTTCTCTTTTCTTCCTCTGGGAAGTGTTTTATTGTTTGCTTCCTTTCTCTTGCCTGCTTGCTGTGTAATTTAAGACTGATGCCTCCCTCTGGGAAACAAAACTTGATCAGAGAACAGCCTGCACTGTCACCTAAACAAATTATGTTTTAGTCACTGCTGATGTTGGCTCTGTCATAATGGAAATGTATAATTAATGCCTTTGCTTTTACTGCTTTGGAAAGACAGCTCCCTGAATCTGGTTCAAGAGAGGGAATTTTAGAACTGCACCCTTTTCTCTTTCGAAACATTAACACAATGGATCCCTACCACTGCTTCTAAAATTGAATGATCAAGTCCCTAATCTCTACTGTTATTTATTAAATTTACAGTCCAGGCAATTTATTATTATTAAATAATAAAAATCTGCTGTGCAGCAAGAATTTGGCAAGGAATAAGAGAGGAGGGAAAACTCAGGAACACAGGTGAGATCCTATATTTCTCCTTTCAGAAGAGCTTGAAAAGATTAAGCTATTTCCATTAGTTTCCTGCAGAGTTGCAAGCAGTGATAATAGACATGTGCTAATTTCACTATTGCACTGTGCTATGAAGCAGCATTTTAGGTCATCTTTCACCTGTGACATGACTCCAAATATCTCCAATTAGCAGCTTGCTTTTTATTTTTGGTTTTTGTTGTTGAACTTACAGCAATGACTAAACATCTGGTATTATGGCTACAAATAGCCTCCATCTCCTCACCTCTGGGATGCAGTGTAGCTTTAGACTATTTATACTTTGATCTAAAATTCTAAATGACCGAATTACTCTTCTGTAATAGGTCCTAAGTGACATTAAATGGATGGTCTCAGTTTTTTCTTTCCAAAATGGACATCTCTCTCACCTCTTTTAGCTACTGCACTGCATAAAAAGCTCAGCACAAGGAAATAACAGAAACACCACTTTCAGGAGTGAAATAACCTTTGATTTCCACAAAGATACATAGAGACCAAGAAACACCAAAGGCAGAGAATGCAATAACTGTGCTTTAAACACATTCTAGTGACATCAGAAGCTCAGCATTTTTATTTAAATTCATTATCACTGTGTCTGGAGCTGTACTGAAACCAGACCAAGTCAGCAAAGGTATCCATCCTCAAAGAGTTGTGATCTAGGTTGGTTGAAAATATGGACAAAACAGACTTGGCTTCTAAAATTAAACTGCTACTCTATGCCATTTCCTTGTCAGGTATTTCTAGACATCATTTGCATACAGCTTCCTATTTCCACAGAAATATTCCCACATTCTGAAAATCTCTAATTTCACTGTTTGGTGCCACTATTAAAGAAGAATTTGTAATTATCATCATCAACATCTTATTTTATGAAATAGAAAACTGGGGTGCAGGAGTTAAGTCATTGGCTGGATTTCTTACTTATTTTTTACTTACTCTTATTTTTTTTTTCTCTCTTTGAGTTAGAAATAGATGAGAAGAAATTGTAAAGCACAAGGTCTTGAGCTGATGTAAATTGGGTTACTTATTCTGAAGCCATAAATAGCTAAGATTAATTCAGTCAAGTCTTGAATCTGTCCCCAGATCTTCTGACTCCTAGTCTTGTAACTGAACCATTGAAGTATTCTTGGTCTATTTCAAGTCCTAGGAGGCAGATAGATACATCTGCTGAGTGTGATAATGTTCATTGATATGCCCAACACTATGAAACTTGCATCAAAAAAAAGTTTGATGCAAGTTCAAACTAACAATGGCTCTCCCTAAGAAGAACTAAATCTAAAATGCCACATTCTTTTTAAATGAAAAAAAGAAACAAACCCAAAAGATATTCAGCCATTAGTTTAGAGAAAATAAGTGATTTTTAGAAGAATTAAGACTCAGCCAAAGCATCTCTCATATTTTGACTCTGAATTAACATTTTTTCCCCTGTGAAAACTTTCCTTGAATTCCTTCTGGCTTTATATTATTCTACTTCTTGTGTATGGACTAGGAACTCTTGAGAAAGCATCTGGGACAGAAGAACAGGGTAGAAAAAGACACTTCTTCTCACCAGCCTTATTCAGATACACCTAGATCATCCAAAGACTACAAGCCAACAGCAAATTCACTTTCCAATCTTGAATTAGGCTGGGTTCCAGACATTCTGGGGGACATCATCTTCTGTTCAGGCATTCAGGTAATGGGAGTGGGGACAGGCTCAGCTGCTTGCTCTGGCACAGCCATTGACACCCTTTGGGGAACGGGGAGGCAAGTGTGTAAACAGAACATCGCTTGCAAAACCTCTTGACCTGGTCCCTCCAGTTTTCTCCTTTTTGGGTGGTGATAAGCCATTTACATCCCTTTATATCTCAGGTGTCAAAGACTGATTTTTACAGTATACACAGAGCTGCAAATGGGTCAAGCTTTTAGGAGGGTGACATAAGCCTTTTGGGGTGCATGTCGTGCCTCCAAACACCCCGATAAGGTGCTCAGCACTGCTGAGATCCGGGTGTGCCCTGCAGACCTGCCTCAGCAGCTCAGGCACCGAGGGGGCTTGTGGAGGTGCTTTGTGCCACCAAGGCAGCACAGCCTGGCCTAAAACCTCTCTTCTCTTCTGCAAGAGCAGTGGATTGATGAACACAACGGCATTTATAGTCTGATATGTCTGGAGACAACAAGAAGACCACAAGGCACATTAAAGTACAGAGAAGGCCGCTTGGCCCATGCTGCTTTCCTTGTTAAAATTCTCTCCCTGTTCCAACTCATGCATCACATCAGTTGCCTCCTTTCTCTGAAGCGAAGAGCACCAACAGACAGATATTGGAACACAAGGAAAAGACTAAAGAGGATGCCCTGCCACAAGCTGAGAGTTTTGGGTTGCTAATGATGATTTCTCCACAGTAGAAGCTTCATGGTCATTAGCTATTCAGCACAGCAGTGGGACCTAAACATCAGAGCCTTCAGCATTAATAATATTTGGGACCTAAAGTTTTGAGACCCTGGGAAATTTCCACTGAGTACTCATAAAAGATACACAGCAAGGAAACTAGAAGGAGCTTTGAGGTGAAATGACAGCGGCTAAGAGGCACTCATCACCATCAGAAAAACAGGCACACATCCACACAGGCACCTACAGAAAATGGCTGGCAGCTGTGTTAAAAGTCACGAAATCTCTCTCATGACATCAAGCGCAAACCCACGTAAGCAGAAAAACACCAAAAACAAGCAAACCCAAGAGTTATGTGCATAGACACACATACATACATGACTAGAGAAGTAAAAAGGCCAAAGTGTCTCTGAATGTTCGAGTAATTGGGAAGAACACAATGCCCCTGGGGAACCAGATTTTTCTGAAAATCTGTTACTGGAAATCCTGTTTGCTAAATTTAACAGTCTGACATGGGATTCCTCACATAAATCACTGCAGTCAGGCAAATGTAGGAATCCCTCTAAGGTCTTCATAATACTGTCAAGAGATATCTGTGTGTTAACCTCCTTCCTGCACAGCTATTTTTATTCTTCTCCTTAGTCTGCAGACACAAAGGGTATAATTTATTTTAATTATTTGTTTTCAAGTTGAATGGCTACAGACTCTGAACAAGAAATATCATTAGGCTCCAGCACATCAAATAGCATTGTCAAGATGCTACTCATTTGGTAGGCACACTAAGAGAATGATAACACTTTCATTTAGCATTGATAAGCTCAATATATTTATTTATAAAGGTAGCACACCAACTTATATTCCAATAAAATATATTCGATAATATTGTGGCAGAGATCTTGAGGTAACAACATTATCAAAGGAGAAAAACAAGCAGAGAAAGGAAATATTATACCACATTTATCATTTACATACCTTGTGAGGTTAGGACCTTTATGTTTCTCACAGTTTTTTTAGTGGAGTGGGATAAAGATAAATGTGCTACAATGTACCTTTGTCTTCATAGTATGGATAGTACCACCCTTCACTCACTATGGGCAAAGACAGAAACAGAAGTATGTTACAATGACCTGTCTTTTATCTATGATAGGTTCTATCTTCACCCTTGTATGTACTCCAGAACTTGCTGTAAATTGCTTAATATATATTTAGCTGAATTTGCATCTATACATTATCCATACAGATCACTCTGAAAGTTCCATTTCAATGTAAATGGGGAGCAATATCACTGGAGAGAAGGAAATTAAGTTGAAACAAAAATATTGCAAGATGAGAGTTGGGATTAAAACCTCGACACGATTGCACAGAACGACTGTGAGGTTCCTCTATTATTTTATAATTACAAGGAAAACACGGACTTGACAGTTCAGACTCAGAGGGTGAAAAAACAGCTCTCAGCCATAACAACTGTCTCAGAAGACCAATACCATTGAGAGTACCTTGTACTGTGCCCTCTGCCTCCCACTGCTGGAAGCAACCACGGTGCCCTCTTGCCTTCTTTCCTTCCTGTGCTGCTTTGGGCCAAATTTGGAGGAAAATATCCTCTAATAGAAGGCAGATTACAGCCGCCCCTCCCCCACCAGATTCGGGAAAGAAATCTTCCTCGGAGGAAAGTGAAAGACGGGAAAAAAAATCTATTTATTTAACAAACACACAGAAAAGAATAATAATGCTAAATACTAAAATCTCTCGCTGTGGAGAGAAAACCTGGAAGATTTTAGAGTCCTTCTGTGGGTGTGGTCTCTCTCCTCCTCAGAGCTGGGTCGGCGTGGGGGCCCCCCTCCGGACCGGGGTACGATCTCCTGGTGAGGTTCTGATGTTCTGATGTTCTGAACAAGTCCAGAAGAGAAGAAGAAACCAAAGTCCCAGGAAAACAAAGTTTAACTCTCCATCTCTCTCCAAAGAAGCAGAGCTGAAAAAGCAAGAAGGGTGCTTCCTCCACTCCACTCCCTGCAGAAGCACACAGAGTGAGATAGCAGTGTCCTTGGAGCACAAAACTGCTTTGAAAAAGTTCATCTGGCTTTTTTTTTTTCTCTCGCACCCAATTTTAAAGGCACAGAAAGGCACAGGATTCATATCCAGACGATATGGGATACACACCATAAAGTCACCCCAAGACACTTCCATAGGACCAGCTGTATTTTCCACAGCAGGCACAGGAAGGTTTGACTAACACCCAGGGAGGCAGGAAAGGGAGTTAGGGAAGTTTCCACTCTTCCAAGCTTACGCATGGGAGTCCCTAATACAGGCTACTGTGTTGGTTTTGTATGATAGATAAACCTTAATTTTCCACCCTGTTTACATAGGGACCAGGGGTTTCTGTGTCATGGACTGGAAATTGTGTGTTCAGTACCTATTATTGCCTGAAAGGACTGTAGATTTTTTTTGTCCTTGTAAGACCACTGTATATTAATGCAACATTTTCCACCTGAATCCCTAGTGGTGCTTTCACAATTAAATGAACAAAACTATACAACATTCTTCTAAAATATTCGCAACCCTGATTTTACAAACACATTCCACAATTCAGTCGAGTTCAGCTTGAGCCCTGCACCATTTTTACCTCCAAGCACTGACCAAAAATTGTAATGGCTGTCTCCTGGGAAATGCCCCATATGACAGAGCCTATTTTCACCATTAATTGGTATCTAATACCACCATAGCCTTGTTTTCATTCAGAGAAGCCAAAGTGCTTAATCTAACACTAGAAAAAAGCCTCTCCAGTGGCTTTGCCTCTCTTGTCCTGCATTCTGTCAGTGAGTGGCATAGCTCTAAGGAATACATTATTACTGCTGCAGACCACTCCAAATGATTCAGAGACCCTTTATATCGTAGCCAAAAACAGATGAAGAAGAATTAGATCCTCTGGGACCCAGATATTATCCAGTTCAGCTGAAGCCATTCTCACTTGGTTTGTCTGAGAGTGATTTTGCATTTTAATTTTTAATAATTCTTTAATCCATCTAAAATGGGGGAGAGCAAATAAAGCAGAATCCCTCTGCCACTTCCTTCCTTCCTTTCTGCCTTATTCATGTTCCCATTTTTTATTTTTTTAATTCCATATTCCTCTAGTTTTTGAAGCTGCTGATTGAACACATTGGGGATTTTTTTGCTGTACTGTGAAGCACTAAATAGGAACTTGCTAGGAACTGGAATTTTTTTCTGTTCTCCTTCTTATTTTACTAAAAAAAAAAATCTCCTCTGAAGACACCCCTTTATATTGTATTCAAAGTTAGAAGCATGTAGAAATAGCCAAACTAGAATTAAGGTTTCCCTGTATTCTTTATAGATTCTCTCCCTTTCTATTTCATCTCCTCGTTCTTCTAATCTAACTTTTCCATGCTATTTCTTCCTACTTTCAATTCTTTCATTTCAGCAGATTTCTTTATCACACTTTGCCTTACCATGGTCTAGTTCATGTGTATTCCTTATAGAGATGTGTGTACATTACTGAAACTCCCTCAGAACCTTGAAACACTTTATTTTAAAAGCAGTTTTATCTCAGTTTCATAAAGAAAAAGATTAACTTTAGCTCAAAGCTGCTCTGTGAGAAAAAGTACCATTTCTAAATGCACAAACCAGAGAGAAGACACCCAAACCTTGGCAGGTAGCCATTTTTCGCCAGCAATTTAAAAACAATAGAAGCTATGAAATACAGATACAGAGGGAAAAGCTGAACAGCGAGTGTAGGAGAAATGTCATTTACTTCAATCTTCACAACTCCAGAGTCTGAAAAATCTGTGTGGACTGAGCCTGTATCTTAAACGTAATTACATGTAATCTGAAGAGCTGAAGTGGAGAGGATTAGTTTGCTGCTAGTTCCAGCGAATGCTCACAGCCTGATTGTATTTTCAGGGCACTGGTGGGCAGCAACAGATGGTGGTCATTTCCCTGGCAGGCCATAGCAGGGATAATTACCAGACACAGTTCCAAGGTTTATGATATTATAAACCTCTCTTTCATTTCTCATTCACTGCATGTGGAAAGTATGGCCTTTTAACTCCTTTCTTATTGATTTTATACTAGTGCAACACCTTTGCCTTCAGTGATTTTGAAATGATTCAGTGGTGAAGTAAAACGAGAAATAGACCTTTTAAGTCAATAAAAATAATAAAAAAACCCTGATCTTACTGCTGATTTTTTTTTTCCATTTGAAAAACAGCTTTGTGTTGATTAATGAAATAAAATGCAATAATTGCCAGCAGAATTTGCTGCGGTCCTTTAAAAATTGCTGATGCTTAAGATGATTCTGAAATAAATTAGTTGGTGAGCTAACTATGCCTACAAAACTAGTAACACTTGGAATGTGCCAGCCAGAATCCAGAATGCCTGTTTTTAACTGGACTAGCTGAAACTTTTTTGGATTAATCTCTTCTAGATTGATTTCAGTACAGCAAATAAGAAGGATAAAACTCAGGCCTTTGGGAGTAAACAGAATAGATGTTAAGGCAAGTTAGAGCCCATGGGTCAAGATCAGGCACAGATTTTAGCAGAACACTCTTCTTCACACTGTTTTTTAGAAAGGGCAAAGAAATTAACTGCTCTTTGTGTCTCTAATAACAATGAAGAGACTAACTCTTCTGATAAGCTTAATTAAATGTGGTTGAATTGGCTAAGTCTGAAATTTAACACTTTTCAGAGGCTCAACATCTGAGCGGGGAGTTTTACCCAGTCAGTCCAGAAGGGCATTGAAAAACTTCAGAATCAGGCAAATTCAAGTTCAACAAAGAAAAGCAAAATGTTCTGCACCTAGGGCAGAATAACCTTGTGGAAACCAGCCTGCAGAGCACGAGCTGTGCTGGAAATACTCCAGCAGTCACTGTGGATGCCTAGCTGGAAATGAGCTACAAAGTGTGCTCTCCCAGCAGCAAGGCAAACTGCACACACATGTTGGGAGGAGAGCAGCCAGCAGGTCATTTATTATACCCTTTAACTCAGTATGCGTGGAGGTTCACCTGAAACACCAGTTTTTGAACTCTCCAGCTTGAGAGAGATGTTGAGAGTTTTGAGAAACTCCAGCAGAAGACTACAAAACAGTAAGAGCCCTAGGATACAGGACTCGCAAGGAGAGACAGGCATCTGCACTTGTTTGGCTCAGAGAGTAGGTGGCTGTGGAGTCTGCAGCTGCACAGCTACAAACAGAATGCAGCCCAGCTCTGCTCACTGTGGATGGTGGGCGAAAGAGTTTGTTGTTCTAATGGGAGAGCAGGGCTGAAGGGGTTACCCCGAGAGGCAGTGCTAACTCATCCTTGGAAGTTCTCCAGACTCCAGCAAACAAGGCCCTGGCTGGCCTGATCCAGGGTTGGTGACAGCTGGGGTTTGAGAGGAATGCTCCTCAGGGTGACCTCCTTTTCAACCAGCATCTCTACCATTCTCTTGCAAGTTTTCTTTCATTTTTTTTTAAGTACTTTGATGATGAACCCGTGTCTTAAGAAAGTGCTTTCCACCCTTTCCTTGAAGTGGAAATATAATAAGTGACACATTTTGCTATGGATTTTTTTTGGAAACCAACACTGGCAACAGTGTTACAAAACAATATAAAAACCACAGAATAACAGTAACTTTTTATTCCTCATGAGTTCATTTAGTCTCTCAATTTGTCACCATATATTAGCAGGCCAAGGCCAACTAGAACAGCACAGGAGTCACTGAAAGACAGTCCAAGGGGAAACAGATGTGCCCAGTACTCCCACCTTCAACACCTCTAAGGTATTTGGTGTTTATCGGGAGAGTTGTCTCAGATAGAAGCTGAGAACTGCAATTTCACTTATATTTGAAAGCCAGAAAGTAATACAAGTTGGGATGAAAATTAGTTATAAGAATTTAACAGAGTAGAAAAGATACAGAGAGGGTAGAGGGGAAAAAAAAAAAAAAAACCAAACAAAAAAAACAAACCCACTTTCACTTCAGAAAAGAAAAAGAAAAAAAAAAGAGTAACAGTAGCAAATTAGCTGATTAGAGAAATTCAAGAGGTTTTTTTGCATGTAGTTAGACAAACAACCGAAGGGTTAACATACTTGTTTTAGACCAAGTACTTTCCTAATGATGTATTACCATGGAGATAATCTATGCTGTATACCCATTATTGTTTTGTCTCTAATTTTGTTTCAGGTATAGAAGAATTATACCACCTTGCAAAATCATACCTTGTATGTGGGTTATTTTTTGGGGGTGGGTGAAGAAGAGTTTGTTGTTTCATGGAAGCTCTTAGAGAAAATAAAAAATGTCCCCCTATCTCTTATCGGAGGCCCTCTGAGACCTGCTTAGGGAGTCCTGTCACAATGACCTCTCACAACGATTCCCTTCAGATCTCACCAGCATTGATCCTTGGCAAGCTCAAAAGCAAGGAGAAAATGAGAACTGACAGAAGATACTCTTCCTAGGAGTAAATATATTGCCTCACTGAAGCTCTTATCCTTTACTGTCCCTGAGTAATAAGTCCTGAAGTTGGCTTGGGAAGTGCTGTAAGAAAATGAAACTGTGGTCTCTGAGATACTAATATTTCCTGAAAGAAGGAGGGGGATCATTCCTGTCCTCTGATTAATGCCTCATGCACTGCTCTAGTCCATTAGAGACATAAAGGTGCCTTTAACAGGCCTCTGAGCAAAGTGCTTTATGCAACATACTCCCTGTCCTTGACACAGAGACAGAGAGTATCTTAAGCAGCATCTCCGACTAACACGAAGTATTCAGAAACAGAGGAATGCCTCCAGGGAGCTCTTTCTGTCAAGAGAAATTAGAGCAGCTAGTGGTTATTCTAACTTAAAGGAGAAGCCAAGTCGTGCTCTGGGCTGCAGGGTGGTGAAGGTGCTGACCATGCCCAGCACTCGCTTGCTGCTCGGTGACTGAGTGGAGAGGCCACAGCAGAGCTTCCGTGGTCTGTCCTCCTGGGACTGTGAGGGCATCCTGCTGGTCCCAGCCATCACCAACACAACAAGGGGCAGGTTTAGCCCCTATCAAAATCATGAAGGTGGAAAAACTTCAGAAAATTAAGCACGTATTTTATTTGTTTAGCACAACTTAAGCTGCCCTGAACCATTTAAACAAGGAGGATGGAGGTTTCAAATACATTTTCATTTCTAAGTCAGACTGATGCAGGTAGCAGCATGCACTGACTAATGGCATTGCTAGACTACTACTCAATTATAGAGCTGCAATGTGTTTACATTTCAAACACAGGTGGTACAAACACCTTTGTGGGCCCTGCCTGGTAACATTTTTAAGTGCATGTGCGTGTGCACCATACACCCTGATTGCCAGGATCTTCTCTGTCATTTTATTATGGTTTTCTTATAACTGTTGGAAATTACTTTTATTATGAAAGATCAGCCCATGCACTCAAATAAAACAAAAACTGCACAATGAAACTACAGCAGTTTGGCTAGAGAAAAGAGCGGGAAGGTCTAAAATAGAAAGGATGACTGGTTATGAAAGTAACAGTTGGAGAATTTTAACATAAAATCAGAAATTTTGTGGAAAGGGGAAGTAATAAAGGAAGAAGGAAAACATTATTTATCTGTAGTACTTTTACTAGACTACTGTCAAAGATTGCCTTGATAAGAGCATCAGTTCCTCAAGATCACCAACATAAGAATTAATATAAACTCACAATAAGAGTTACAGAGCTGACAGGAATAGCCAATCTATTGGCACTCTTCTGGTCTGTCACTTAACATCTTTATGATAAGCATCATGTTAAACCTGAGTATTCGAGCAACAAGATTATTTTCACCAATAACCCATCAAATATTCCACCAATATCACATTTCCCACAATGACATTTTCTTTCAAAGAAGTATTTTGCACCAAAGCACTCAAAAGAGAGTTATGAACAGCAAAATTTTTAACTAGTAGGAATCTGCTCATCTTTGACTTCCACAATTTTCTTGAATTTAGGACCTCTGTCATATTCCGTGGTTCCACGGAAGCTCTTTCAGAAACAATTTTACTGTCGAAGGTGGAAGCCGATGTCAGAAACTTCGTGACACTGTTTATGCACCTGAAATGCCTGCTGAACAACTGGTCCTCTGCTGTGCTGTTGTACTTGTCTATTTCTAGATGCCAACTGTGGTATTTTCTGAAGTATATGCCCTCATGGTATCTAATCACCGACAGTCAAACACTCCACTTAGGTATGGCTCCAGCAGTGCATAGGAGCCATAAAGAAAACTTAATGAGATTCCTGGGGTTTGCCTATAATAGAGAAACGTGCATGTGGCATAGAGCTGCTTGGTACCAATTCTGAAAGGGATAAAAAACAGGTGTCAAATCTAATACGGGGAAGACTTGCTCCAATGGGAGAAAACTATCAAGTGCTAGATTTATAGAAAACCCTTTTAAAATGCTAACCTAGAGATTAATGAAAAGATCTGAAACTCAAGAAAATTTCTGCATTTAAATTGCTTCTTTCACAAGCGGTACGGCTAACAAACTTCTTCCTATAGATTTATGACTTACATCCTTTTATCCCATGTCCCTCTCTACAGTAACTCTACTTCTCTCCTATGCATTCCAATATCTTTCTTTGTCACTTTTGCAATATTAAGTCCTTCCTCCAGATCCTCTGAAGTTCTCATACTACTCTCCCATCCCCATCCCATCTTCCCCCAAAACCTATTAAGAAAGAAGAAACTGCCATGACTGAGAGACACAAATTTTTTGAATAACTCATCTAGAACAATCAAATAGATCAACTCAAACTTCCCTTATTTTTTTCCCTGAATTCTCATAATTGACAAAATGTCTTCCCTCAGGACAACTATTGAAAATTGAAAGCAATTCAAACCTCTGAGAGGTTTGATAAACCCTTTTTCTCTCAAACTGCTTAATAGGTCGAAAAATCACTTGGGGGAATAATAAAAGTTTGCAGAACAAATAAAACCCGATGACCACGGTAAATAACTATAAATAAAAAGTAGGAAGCCAAGAAATCTGATTATTACCGTAACTTTGAAGCACAGATGGAGGCCCTTCCTAAACAAATATTATACTGTATTCCCATCTTTCCTGAGTTTGTTACTTAGTTTCACCTCATTGCTCATTTGTAGTCATCTTTCTTCCAGAACATCCCACGATTGTCAGAGGGAGCTCTGTGTTACATCTCAGCACCACAGCAGCTGCAGGGTGTTGTAGAGCTGGGGCACCGAGGGAGAGTCCCTGCTGAGGCTGTGGGCTCAGTTAAAGTGGGACTTGATTCCATAACCAGAGCTCCAAGGGGATATCCCAGGACCCAGCAACTACTGGTAGAGAGCTACAGCACCATGTCTCTGCACCATTGTCACACTCCTGGATTTCCACGGGAAGGAAACCCAGGTATGTATACAAGGAAACTGCAATCCGTTCAATATACTTTCTGAATCAGATTTCTATTCACAACTAGCTTTAAATACCTAGTTTGAGGTGTGCTGTACATAGAAACATTCCTATAGAAACATTTAAGTATCCTCTGTATTTTTTTTTCTATTACTCATTTTCATTTTACAAACAAGAATTTCCTTTCTCTCTTTACAAGGTCCTTTTATTATCTTTCCTCTCTACCTAAAAATGCAATAAAAAGAGCAAAACCACATAAACATGAGATACATCATAATAATTTCTTTAAAGCCTAAGTGTTTTAAGATCAGACAGAGAAGGATATGTATATTTTATGAAGTTTGCAAACATTAGATACTCTCTGATCAAAATATGTTGTGCTTTATGCTGAGGAGTATCTGGGGTAGAGCATTCTTTATTATTTCAGATGTACACTTGAACTTTCTACTTAAACTGAGAATTAAGTCAGCTGATTCTCCAGTCCCACAGGCTTCTTTGCTTCAGTGATGAACAGCATTAGCTACCTTAAATCAGCTTCTCAACTACACAAGAGTAATAACCTCAAAAAATTCTCCACCTAAGATCTATTCCAATCAATTGTTGGGAAAAGCTTTGAGATTTGAGGCCACTTGGTCACTGCGCAACTTTTTGCTGCGAACTAAAGCAAGGAGAAGATATAAATAATCATTAAATAGTAACTTTAAATGAAGCAATAGTTTGAAGAAAAACAAGTACAATCTATATTACATATTCAAAGTGATGCAAATAGAAACTTCATCTTTTTACAAGCTCAGAAAAAGTTGTGAAACTGCTGTAGGTTGACGTAGTTGGTAACAATTAGGATAAATTTTTGCTTTTTCAGTAAATTATAAGTTCAGCTCCATATCACTGTAGAATTACTACTGACACCACCAAGTATATCAAGTTTATCAATTTTTTAAATTTTGAAAATATTTATTTTAATTTTCTTTTCCACCACAGTTAAGTAGCTATAAACAAGAAATTTGTAGTAACTCCACAAAGTGATAGTAAGATTTATTTATCATGGCTCACTTATTATCTGCAGTTACTTTTTAAAAGTTTTGTTTAGAAAGCTGCTTAAAAGGTTGTGGGTAAGGAAGTGGCAAATAATCATATGATGCTGTTAAGATACAACTTGGAGGAGTTGCTCCCTATTGTAACAGAGAATTTATTTGACATTCTTGATGCTTATTTCACCATCAAATCAAAGTTAATTTCTCAAAAAAGGATATTTAGCCAAACACTTTTTTAATTTTCAAAGCCATCTCTTTTTTCTCATAAAAAAGGTTGTCATTTTATACTTTTCCTACCTGTGTAAGAAAAAGAAAACAGGGATGAGCAGGACTGCATATGGTGTTTTCCAAATTTGAATCTAAAAATTGCTAGCAGCAGTAAAGAACAAACTGACAAGACTACTGATTGTTAAAGACAGATGATATTAGAATTGAGTAGACATACTAAGCAAGAATTCAAAGACAACCAAATAATCTCACTCACGTTTTCACATGAGCAGTCCCACTACAGACAATGGGAAAAGTCGTAACAGAACATTTATGTAACATTTTAAGAAGTTGCAGTCTTCTTAAATATTATGAGAAATGTTACTATTTTTGCACAGACACATTTGTGAGGAATGTTATGTGAAATCTGAACCTAATTGTTTTTAATAAAGGCTGTAGAGATGCATCATTCCCTCACTCACCCCATCCATTTCTTGACCTTTTTTTGCCCTGAAAAACATTCCAGGTATGAATAATAATTCAGCTGGTTATGGTAGACTTTAGTGATACACTTAGTTCCTTTCACTGCCAAATGTTGCAGATTTACAGTACACTGTAAAGACTAAAGTACAGGCATAATTACCTCATTTCTTCCTCATGCAGATGATTTCTGAATTTTTACCACCTCCACACTTATGACTCATTCTTCAAGTCAGTCTCCTGAAGGAACAACCCAAGACATGTCAAGAAGAAACTGTGCTCAGCCAAAAGAGCAGGCATGTTGCTTCTGGTTCCCCTCCAGGTACTGAGCCTCAGAAGAGCAGAGAACTGCATGATGTTTCTTTTCTGAATTGAAAAAGATCTGTGCTTCTGCCTTGGCCAAAAGCAAATCTTTACACTGTCTCTACTAGGACCCTGTCCCCTGTGGATCAGAAAGTCTTTCTAAGCCATACCTTAAGGATTCTGTTTTGAACACTGTTTTAGGATCACATGATATATACGCAGCGGTAGTTACATTTTTGACTAGTGAATTATTCAGCTGATATCAAATACATGTGAGATTACCTAATCTGATATACTTTTCAAAGATGCTCTGGTTGAATTCCTTCATTTTCACATAATAGGCTGCTTGGAGAAGAAATTCTGACCCCTGTAATTGTACATCAATAACTACAATTTTCCTCAGTCAGCCATATTCTGAACTCCCTTCAGCTTTCAGAACAGAATTCTTTTAAAATGTTAACGAGATACACAGTTCATAGGGAGCGTCCTCTCTTTGTACACACTGGAAGTGGTAAGGTCAGAGTCACCAGCTGGACTTTGCATTCTCGTGACAGAGGCAGACTGTCCTCTCTGACTCATCCCCACACCGTGGCGAGGAAGCTGACAAGGAGGTTCTTTTCCCTGTCTCTTTTTTATTACATTCTCTCACTGCTCTTGCATTAATGGCCTTGTTCGGTACAACAAGATTTTTATGCATGTGTTTCGTTGTTGTAAGTATTACACTATGATGAGGAAGCAAATCCCTTTTTTCAGAGGATGTGTTGAGCGAATATCCTTCAGGGGATAAAAGCAGGTCAGCTATTTCAGTAGGCAGCATCTCCAGATGTAATTCCTCTATGAATTATATACACAGATATAAACTCGCAGACACTTCTTAACTCAACTGGCATTTGTAAAAGCAGAGGCAGCAAACTGAAGAAGCTAATTTTCTATGGCAATGATCCTACAACATGAGTTGTAGCTGTCTTGTACAGACTGATCTCATTTAACTCCTGAAAATAGGTCTTGTACAGACTGACTTCATTTAACTCCTGAAGAAAGGCTTACTTTGATTTCAGTTGATGTGGTTATTTTGGTTTGTAAATCATGTCATATATACTGTATTTAAAGAATTCTTTTCAGAGACTGGCAGAAAGAAAAATTGGCAGGAAGGTGTAATTATGAAGGGAGAAATTTTTCTTTATGATTTGAGCTACAAAAAGTGTCACAATGCTCTGAATTAATGAAGGTCTCCAGTAATACAGGAAACGGTAAAAACAAAATCTCGAATACATTAAACATATGCCTTAGGAATCCTTTAACAGATAAAATTAGTTTATTTCAGTTGCCAGAGAGATAAATATAGTTCAGGATATTTGTATAAACAGAAATATAACCCATAAAATTTATTAATAGTTTAAATAGTCATTGTCAAATGAGTATAGAGATGGGAACCATAATTATGTCATGTGCATATCTTTTTCAGTGCCAGATTGCAGTGCCTACTGATGACAATCGCTATTCTGTGAACTTAGCTGTTTATCTTGACTGAAGAGATAACCATCTCTTCCTCTGAAAGTAATCAGAAAGTTTTCATCAGACTTGAACAGTGATGTATAAGGAGTAATTCTGGAGGATATTATGTCCTGTGGGCACACTTTTCCCTTACACTTTCTCAAACAGTTTATTTTCAGTCTAAGATTATTTGCTCCTAAATTATACCAGCAAAATTACGTTTTCTAGTCAATGTGTCTATGAAAGCAACAGAAGGGAAGAATTTCAGACTTCTATTGCTCCAGCTATCTCCCACCCATATATTCAGGTATCAAGAGCAATGGAAAAGCTTTAACACAATTTAGAATTTTAGACTTCTAAAGCTAGCAATTCTTTGGCCTATGTACAAAAAAGTCTGCCACAAAATTAAGACCATATTTGGAGAGGAGACACTGGAAGTCAAGGCAGATGCAAACCCTCAGCCTACTATTATCCACATTTAGTGTGGGGGTGGACAGAAGTTTAACTCAACTGTGTCCTTCTTGATTTAAGGTAATGTTTTTAAACACAAATGTTATTTTGTCATCTGTGGATGCTATCCCTAACTTTAAGGGATTGGGATGAGACTGCAGTGAGGGCAAGGTTAGAAAAGAGTTGAAGCAAGGAAGTGGAGGAGGAAGGGAATTAAGTAACCAAAGGCTGTATATAGTATTTACTGGGAAAGTAAACAGGTTTTGTGAAGAGTACCACTGTGAATATTAACTAGAGGTCAGACAGACAGATTTAGGAACGTATTTGTGAGACGGTAACTAGAACATCCTCATGACATACTTTTTTTACTTTGACTGTGATCAGTAAAGCTTCTTTTATTTGTTTCCGTCAGTTTATGTTAAGTCATTGCTGAAGAAAAAGAAAACAATCTGCTTTATTTGCTTCATAAATATAATTATAAACTTGCCAGAACCAGGTTAGCCACAAATTAACATGACAGCTACATTCACTTTCACATGGATTATTTATGAAGAAACTTTGATGGGCTAAAGCTACTGATAGGACCAGGTGTTGCTGTAGAAGCCAATAGAGTTGCTACAGTGACAGGCCACAAGAATGGTCTAAAAGGTATGATAAATGACAAACATCTTGCAATTTTCAAGCCAGAAAGCTTGGCATTTAGGAAATATTTGCTATATCTGCAAATTTATCTTCTCATATGGGAAAAGGCAGGTATATTGTATCAGGGTTCACATTAAGCTGATATACTCCCTTGGCTGTTTCATGCCTATAAACACTGTGCTGATCTCAATGTCTGTGGAGGAGCTGAATTACTCCTTTCTTCTGTGCAGATAGAGATAGCGTCTCTTCCTTTCCTCTAAGCATCAGACTTAATGAATTTCCACAAGATGATTCTCCTCAGTACCTTTGGAGTTACCAGTATATGCTCTCTGTGGTGGCACCAGATTATAAATATTTAAAGTTCATTCACCTTTTTAGATCTCTGAGCTGCCGTGGAAACGGGTAGCAGATTTTCCGAATAAATAATACAACATAAACCTATTTTATACATCAGTTAACACTTCCAGGCTAAACAAAACAAAATGGGGAAAAAAAACCCAAAAAACATACAAACAAAAAAATTTCAGAACCTCCATAACTATAGTAAAGAAAGCCTAGAAATTTTAGTAAAGAAAGCCTAGAAATTTTAGTAAAGCTGTTATTAAAATCTCAGACCTGTCTTTACAAAGTCAGAACTTCCTGTGCACTAAATGTTGCATTCATTGATATTTACACATTATAAGGTTCTTTTTTTTTCTTCCCCCTACTGAATTGCAGGAGGTCAGAGACAGTTTATGAATATACTGACAAGGCTTAAGACAAGAAGTGGGAATCATAAAGCTAAGAAATGGCACTTTTGCAATAGTGTAATGTTGAATATTGCTGGCAAATTTGTATTAACCTTAGAAGCAATACCTGCAGTCCTACACCCCCATGCAGTAAGCTTGAAGTCATGGCAATCTTGCCAAACAATACTTCAGTTCTAGGAAAGTCACATTTAAAAATGCTGTTGGCTGCAATGGACACTTGAAGAGTCCATTGCAGTTCTGAGGGGTATAATATATTTAAGGTTCAAATTAATCTTTTAAATTGCCTTCTGCATTTTTGGTCTAAGTCACTTGTGTTACTTCCCCACTTGCTTTTTCTTCTTTTCATATCTTGCGGTACAAATACTAAACTTAAGTAGAAATGGCTACAATTGTCTTCTTTCTCCAATGCTAGAAACTTCTGAACTTCTGAACTTGTAATACACCAACACATGAAACCACCAAAATCTGTAAATTTCAGATGTTATCATTCTTTATGAAAATAAATTATAGTTTGTTACTTCAGCCATGTGATGTGTCCTGGCTGTGTGAAAGAAAGTCATCACCAAAATGCCTGTATTTTAAGGATTGGAAAAGCAGAACACACAACATGAGTTTGCTGCAAGCTGCTACAAATAAACCTTACAAAACGGTGAGTTGCATCTTCTGTAGCACACACGGTTATGCAACAAGCATCAAAAGCAGGTCCTAACTCATCATGCGTGCTGTGTGACCCAGTGACAAAGGAAGAAAAGTGTGGAACTGTATTCAACCTCTACTCCAACACAAAGGACTGTTTCATTCAACCAGAGTCAGCTTCGCATCATTGAAAGTTGCTGTAACTTCATCCCAAGCAGTGGGCGGAGGCAAAACTCCCACTGACTGAACAGTGAGCAAGAAACAGATTGGGGTTGTGCCCCCCATAATGCTGCATGTTACGTAATTAGCTTTTTAATGCTTGCTTCAGTGCAGCCTCATTGCATGCCATGGGAGGAGTGGTGCACACAGCTCCCTCCTCAGGGACTGCCTTTGCTGGGTGGCTTCTTCCTACCTTCACCTCCATCACAAGCTATTACCAAACACCTTGCCCCTCCATTGCCATCTCCTGCTTGTTCCCCATCTCCTCGGGGCTCAGATGATGTCTAAGGAGGACAACCTAGAAACAGAGACTCGACAGGAGTAAGGGAATAAAGGTGGATATTTATTAGAAAGGCCTTCAGAGGCACACCCTGGGCAGGCCAAAGGCTGCACCCAAGATGGACCCCGAGTCACGAGTTCTTCACACTTTTATAGCTTTGGTCCATTTGCATCTCAACCCAATTTCACCAATTAAACTTTAGCTAATGATGGAATTTCCCCTCAGCTTGCCCCCCTTCTCAAGATGCTGGGTTACACATTTTGGGCCTAGGCCGGGCTGGGTGTCCTTGGAGAGCAGCCTGGAGAGGCTTTGTTCTGTCTGTCTCAGCATGAGAGAGCAGCAGCTCCCAGGCTACAGGACACTGCAGAGTTACACACTGGGAATGCAGAATTTGAAAAATATAAAAGCTAAAACCTAAGGCATCAAGACACGCCCACTTTCCTCAGCCTCTGATGACACTCTCTTCCACCACACATCCTCACAGAAGCTCGCAGCCCTGAACAGGGGGTGATAATCTGTATTCCTCCACAGGGGATCCTCACCACCTGCTTCTCTCTCTGTGGCTCAGGTTGCTTGCATGCCTTTTACTTGCCTGTTGGCTTGTCCCCCACGTGGTGGCATCCATCACCTTGCCACACAATTCACTGTCATCCACGGCAAGGTGCCTTTGCCCAGAGAGGTGGTGGAATTGTACTGTGTGTTCACCAAAGATAAATCAACAGAAATCTCAAGTGTGGACTGACATACCCCTTGTAAAAGGGAACTTTGTTAACTCATGTGGGCTGACCTTGCACTATCTGCCAGTCTGGTTCAGCTCTGGATTTTTACTTATGAATTGGCTCAAAAGGACTCAAAAGAAAAGAAATACAGGGATATCCCCACCCTAGCCATAGGTCATACAATGGGGGATGTACTAGGATGTACTATACTGTACTACACAGTGCAAGACTCAGAATATTTTAAAGACTTATGAAAAAAATTAAAAATTAACAGCTTTCTATCTCAGTATCTCTCTTCCAAACACTGGAATATTCATGTTCTCTACTTTCCTCTCTAAATTCTGTTAATTTTATATGAGACACCACATAAAACACTCAATGATCACATGAACAGAAAACTGCAAATTCTCCATTTTTCATTTCTCAGTATCAATAGGAAAAAAAAAAAAGAAAGAGACAATTGAAATAACAGAAAATGCGACAATTTAAGAAGGTTGGAACAGTCTTATAACCCAGAAACTTGTGGCCTTGTTGTGCACTTTGCAAAGACAAAGCACATCAGAGGTCTGAATTCAAATGAGGCAACCAAAAAACTATTAAGACCCAAAAAATTTTCAAGACTTCAGTGAAATCTGTCTTCAAAGACCCAACATGTACAAGTTTTATATGCCTGCAGTACTTCAGATTTTTTGTTTTTTTAAAGACTAAATACAGACATGAAAAATATTTATCATCATAGAGGAAAGGAAATGGATTGTTAATGCTATATGAAAATGTTATTTACAGAGGAAAAACAAAGTGCATTATAGGCAGAAAGCCAATGTTTTTGAATTGCTTTGCAAAAGTGAATATTCTCCAATCAAACATATTTTAAGTAGGCTTAGTTTGAATTTCTTTTAAGTTAAAAAGGCACTTTTTCAATAAAAACACTAGTTTTTTAGTTCCTCATAAGATCTCGTGGTTGGTAAAAATTGAGAGGAAGTGGAGACTGGATAATAGCAAAAGATTAACTTGTAACAAACATCTTTCTTGTTTACTACATGGAAGTTTAGCACAGGACACAGCCTTAAATTCTCTACAATTTGAAGAGAGAACGGCATTTTTAAAAAAAATAAACCATCATTCACATCTAGGTGGATTTAGAATCAGATTTTTTTTATGAAGATGCTAAAATACTCGTCTACTTAAAAAATACTCAGAGGCTTTATTTCAATATTTAATAACAAGAGAGGTGGAACAAAACATTTTGTTCTGCCTGGTACTGAATAATTTAGCTTTTTATTGATCTTTACAGACTTATTTTCAATATTTGGTTTTAAAATACAACTACTGAAATCACTTCTGGAGCTGCAAAAGACAAAAAGGAAATATGCACAGACAAGTCTTTAAGGAATACAAATGAAAAATACAGTTTTGGATAAACTTTTGGAAAGTGTTCTTTGCCAGACTCCTCCAAGTATTCTTACTATTTTTCTCCTAACATGAAATAAAATTTTAATGTGATGGTTTGCAAAAAATCCCAGACCACATATAATTTTTTTTTCAGATTAAAAAAAAAATCCATTGTAAAATCATAGTCAATTTGCAATCTCTTCACATCATAATTTAGTTTTTATTTTTATCACTTCCTTTTGTGCCCTATGTGGCAGAATTATAACATTGTATACTCAATAGAACAGCTTGAAGACTTGCAAAGGTATTTCTTATTATGTCAAATTACTTTTCTCCCACTCAGAGAACCTAAAACTATCCTAAAACCACCTTATTTTACAGTGCCCATGCAAAGCACATATATTAGAATTTTAAAAGAAAGGCAGCAAAACAGCCCACAAACAAATCCTTATTTCTATAATTCCTTATGTGTCTCACTTAGAGGAATTCTATCATTTAGTCTTTCTGTTGTAAAGACTGTGTTTTAGTATACAGTGTAAGGTAATGACAATTTACTTTTGTTCTGCTTGCAGAACAAGGAGGTAGATATAGTAAATAAATTAATCACTGTAAAACATTCACTGAATTCTGCAATTAGAGCTCTCTTATTGAACGACTGCATTCCTACAAATGCTTTTATAAATCTTTATTTTTAGATGGAACAGCATTACCCACCTTGCATAATGCATTCTTTATGTACCAGGAGCAAAAGAGTAGCAAAATCAAGTACACAGTCCACAAAGTAATAATTTTGGATTATTACAGATGATCATTCAGAGGGATGGAGTATAAATGGGTACAATAAATGTATGTACATGGCCTCTGCATGCCACGCTTTCTCCTGCTCTGTGAGTGAGATGCTTGCAAAAAAAGCCTTTCTCTGAATATGCAAAAGCATGACAAATTCTTAATGAGAATTGTCCTGCTTCTCTGAAAATGTATCACATGTGAACTGGACCACTAAAGAAACTGGTTGCAGACTCCTTTATGGCTACCTTTTCTAAACATATTCAGTTCCAAGAAAGGGGAAATTTAACAGACACAGGCTGAATTCAAAGCAGCATTAGTTTTGGGTTCATATGAACTTTGGACTGATTCCTTGAAGGGATTTCTTTCAAGCGCTTTTGTCCTCTGCTCTTGGGTAAAGTGTAGAAGCATATAGTGTCTTAATTCCAAGAAATCCAAGCCTTGGGAAATCCAATAACTGATTCATGATCACCTTTCTTCAGAACAAAAAAAAAACCAAAAAAACAACAAAAAAAAAAACCCAAACAAACAAACAAANCCCCATAAACCAATTCACCACAGGTATACTTAGGATAAGCATTTTTTAAAGTGCAACAATACTTCAATGAAGAAATGTGATAATTATTCAAATTACATTTTTTCAATGAGAAAAAAAAAGACTTTTTAAAAAAATGTTGCCAATCAGAATGTGAAGATTAAGGAGAAAACACCCCTGTAAAAGCAAAAAAAATTTGACAAACAGCAGGAGAATACCGAAGCATTTACATATATATTTGAAATACTTTTTGTGTTGTCAAGAATCAGCTTACACCAAAGAGGTTGAAAAGTGAATCATACAGAACATCTGGCTGGAAAATGTTGAAGTAAGTTTGGACTATTCGTAGGAAATTCTGAAATAAAAAAAGCCAAATAAGAGGCTAAAAAGTGAACAGAAGCCTGAAGAAAAATACAATTAAAATCTCACAAAATTAAAGCTTCACATTAATGATAAAATATAATTCAACTAAGCAATTTCAAATGGTTCCTCACATAGATGGTCTCAGAATGCCAGATCATGATTCAAAACCAAATGATTAGAATATACTTTTTCAGATTACTTTTATTCATCACTGTTTGACCTCACTCCAGAGCTGCCAGTTTGTCTTGAGATATTAGGTCAATTTACTAATTAATTTTCAAAGATAAAGACTTAAGATGCACTTCGTAAGAATGCATTTGTTCTACTAAAATAAAATGGCATGAGAATCTTGATAGTTTGAATTTAGATTTCCACTAACCTGGCTATGAAGTTATTTCAATTTGGCAATCTTTCTGGATGCAGAAGAATTGCAAGTCTTTGATCCTCTAGCATTATGAGGAAAATTCATTTCTTGACAGCTTCACTTAGAGAAATCACAAAATTGCTTATATGTTGTTCCATGTACAGCATGTGTTAAATTACTGGGAGTTTGCTGATGCCTAATTATAATGGGTGACCACTGCAGTGGAAATTATACAGAAGGGGTCGGAATAAATCTCCAGGTAGCTTTATGATCAGAATTTAGGTATGATAGATGTGAAATAGTCTCTAAGGAGGAAGTCTTTGTTTCATGAGTGGGAGCTTGAAGGCAGAAGGAGCCAGAGCAGCACTTGGGAACACACTGCTCCTGACACCAGTCAGACTTTAGCAGTGTGTGTGGACAGACAGGCAAATAACACCGTGAGCCTTTACCAAATGCAGCTCTGAGTCAATAGGAGGCACCCAGAAACACAGCTGGATCAGGAGGTTGGAATGTGGTCAAGGCAGCTATAACTGACCTGTCTGTGCTTAAGTGCATTTAGGAATAAGTTTACGGAAAGGTAAAAAGAATCTGAATAATGACAAAGTTGTTTTATACTTATGAAAGGTAACTTCACAACCATGACTGCACAAGTTCATAGTTTAGTTCCACTGTATTCTTTATCCTGACTTAATAAACAAAACACACCTGTACACGATTTCAGACTCCAATCAACCCCAAAGAAAGACCTGACTTTGAAAGACTGCACAATTAGACCTTGTCCAAATTCCCATGGATAGTTTTGAGCCCTTGTTATACCACTGTAGATACAACAGTCTAATCTAGTTTATGGTGAATATAACACATTTCAGGATCTATGAGATTTGTGCCTATGCTTATTTAGTCATTCCATAGCAAGGAATTTTGTTGTATTGGTACAAATTGGCCTCAGTTTCCTGACTTTTGTGATACCTCGTCAATAGTTAACAACCACAAACCATGAACTTCAATTAAAACTTGCAGAGTACTCATGACTAAACAAAGAGTCCTTGAGGCTGAGGGTTTTTTCTTTCACCTAAGACTAGGACAGTGCTTTCAAAAATAGTTGATCAAACTATACAACTTCATTTATTATATTTTTAGCCAATGACCTTTGTGTCATTTTATGACTTGAGAATTTTCATGATGAGCTATTGATGAGGCTATGCTTAGAGAAATCAAGTTCCTAAAATTCAGCAAAAAAGGATAATTATTAACTGCAGATCTCAGGCTATCTAAAGACATTAACTAATCAGCTGGTTATTTAAGATGTTAAAAAAACCTGCCTGAGTAATTATACATAGCTTAGCCATAAAAGTATTCATATTCTATAGAATACCATAATGTTATTCATATGTAGAACCTTCCTGGGCACTATCTATAGCGTATACTTTCAGAAATACAAACTCAGACATTCATCTGAAGCCTGACAAGCTCATGCTGTATTTTAATTTATGGGAATGACGGTTAAAGGTGATCTGAACAAACAATTGAGAATTGAAGCAGTAATTAGTAGAACCAGGGAAGTGTGGAACGATTAGGGATAAATAAAATAAAGTCATTTTCTAGTGGAGAGTGTCAGAAAGGTTCTTAGGGAGAATTTTAAATGATTTGAAATTGTTTTGTGAAAATTCAGTATTATTATATGGATTAATGATCCATTAATGTCTATCATTTATAATCATAATAAAGTTTACTACTCAAAGCTACATAAAATAATGGTGTATTTGATATATCACCATGAAGATGGAGCACCAAACTATTACAGTTAACTGCTTATGTACGCTGGGCAATAAGCTTCTTCATTGCGTCGTAAAGTAACATTCTTTCTTCAGGACTCACAGTTCTGCCTCTTCAGTTCCCTCATATTCAGTACCTGAGTAATGCACACTGTCCTTAGGACTTAAACCTCCTCTTATGCTTTCCTCATTTTGTAGATAGTATCAGAGGAGGTTGTGTCTTCATTTCCTCACTTCTAGAGCTTCACCAGCACAGTAGCCCCAGCAGCTGTCGGTGTGAAACTGAAGTGTTATTTGGGTGGGTCATGCAGGTATGAGGACCCACATTCACTACGTTTGCTAAGTGACAAGATTGCAGTGCCAGAAAAGACATTTAAAAACATACTGGACTAAAATGTCCCTTTCTTTCATGAAGGGACTACCAAGATGTTGGTAAGGAAAATAAATACCAGTGCCACAGTGCAAATGCACGATATATGTTCTCCAATAACCATTGCCAAAGCTTTATGCAGCCTTGGCTACAGCTGGGGAAGCAGTGCATGCTTAATGCCCAGCCCTAAATGATCCTGAATTTTTCTGGTTCAGCCAGATGTGCTAGACTAAAATTACAGAGATATTGAAATAGTAGCTCAACTTGTCAGGTGCAGAAGAAAACTGAGGTATCCAGTAATGCACATCACAAGATCTTCATTTGGGCGTTTCTCTCAAAAGGGAAGAATCCTATCATTAGCAGTTTTGTTGAGGTGATGTTGACTCCAGCTGCAACCTTCAGAACAAAACAGGTGTTCCCATCCAACAGGGAATGCAGCAGCAGTACATTAGGGACAAATGAAAGATTTTGTAGCATAACTGCTGCCAGATTTCACTCCTTTTTTTTCATATAGAAGTGGAAAATACAAGTTAAGCAATAGTCTTTACCCCTCCAAAAAAAGGGCATGGGGATTTGAGAACATATTATGAGAAGTATCATTGTCTATGGGACGAGTGGCAACCTCATGTCAGATACAGCTGTGACCCCCTTGAGTGGGGGGTCACATTTCCATTGTCCATGTAATATAGTCTACACTGTGTTCAGGTGTATATTTTATAGCAGTAGTTAATACTGTGGTTATTTTATATGAATGTTTCCTGTAGTCTCCAAAGAAACTAAAGCCAATGAAGTGGTTTAATTCAGTGAACTGAATTTAACCTGATCCTATCATAGTGACATTGATTGCGGATGTGTTGCAACTATTCTGGGATAAATTAGACCTAATTTGCATACGAAAAGAAAATCTGAGATGCTTCCAAAGTTCAGAAATTGAATTTGATTCATAGAATTTTTGAAGCAAGAAAAGACTATCTAATCTGACCTGTTGTGTAACAGCACAAGGCATGATATGCATGCAGATCCTTGTTCTGATTCAGCCAGTTTATGTGCAGACATGCCTTCAGAAATGTAAACGGCAACTATTTTGAATTACTAAGTCTGATGAATGTGCCTAAAATTTTCAAAGTGAATATTATTTCTAGGAGATACTGGCATTAATATTTCTCATCTTGGGTAGAAATCCTGCAACATCAACTTCTGGTAATTTCGTCTTCTTTTCTGTCACCTGCTGCAGGTGTATCTGTTGGGTAGACAAAAAAAAAAAGACGGTAAATTCTTTCATATGTGGCTAGACATGATAGCTCCTGCAAATTCTTTCATACTTTTTTCATACTGCATCTGACAGGGAACTAAAATGAAACTCTACTCCTTGAGTGCTACCAGAATAATTTAGTTCATAATGTCGCTAGGGATCTCGTTCAGGCCGCTCTGTCTGACAGTGCAACGTCTTGATGCCCAGTGTTTAACAATGATAACTCTGCATTATTTAGCTCTCTACCACTTCACAATGCATCCATTGGCAAACTGCTTCCTTGAACAAATGGTCTCTTTCAGATTTGCTATTGTTTCACTGTCATCATAGTTTAGACATTAGCCTGACACATTCTTCAGGAATGGGATGTCTAAGCACCGAAAAAGAAGATACAAGTCCAGATATAGGACAGAGGTTTGTTGGTGGCTTTTTTTTGTTTGGTTGGTTTTTTTTTGTTTGTTTGTTTTTTTGGTTTTTTTTTTTGCAGCTGCATCTGGTTTTGTCTTGTTATTGCCACAAGTTTCACAGCATTTTCCGTAACACCTTCATTCACCAGTACCTTTCCTTTTCTTTTCTTCTCTTTTGCTAAACTGCCAGTTTCTGCTTGCTAGCACATGTTTTTTTTTTTTCTCTAAGGGAACGGCAGCAAAAAGGCAAAACCAAAGGGCTGGTAAAAATATCCCTGCTCTTGCTTCTGCTGCACTAAGCTCCAGCCCACCTGGTTACAAGGCAACAAGTATCTCATCTAACATCTCATCTTTCACGTGTTTTTAAAGGAATGTATTTCAGATCTCAGAAATGTTCTGGACACAACTAGTAGCACTACTATGCAATAATCCACTAATTATCAGAGCAACAGCACCATCTTATCTGCTTTGAAGCCAATGAATGGATAAGCCCAATAGCACAGTATTCCTAGGGACAGGATTGTCACTAATGAGCAGGAATATTGGTGTGGTGCCATGTCCCTTTTTCTGGGCGCTACTGCAGAGAAGATAATCAGGAAAAAAAGGACAGATCTGTGATGTCCCTAAGTTCCAGAAGCTCCTGTTTGCCAATAAGCACCACCAGGGCAAAAGGCTTTAATTTTCTCTAATTCATGAAGCAAATCAGCCTGGCCAATGGCCAATTTTAGAGCAATAGCTCAAAGCTAGCTGACTCCATTACAATACATTACATTGTGCTAAACCTACACTGTACTAAATCAGAAGACTTTCTCTGAAATTATGAAAGTGAATTCTCTTAAAATTTCCTACTAAGAAATTGTAAATAGGAAAAAAATCCAACATATAAACAAAACAGAAATGTCCCTAGCTATAAGACTGAATGTAACTGATAGATTTTAATAGTTATAAATTTTATGTACAGTGCTGACTCTTAGGCAATATTTGTCTATTGCTTTAAAAGGTTAAGCATTAAAAGATGTTGAACTAAATTCTAATTAACTGTGGGAAGTCTTGCTGCAAGATGAGTGGAGTGAAAAACAATTGACTTATTACAGAGCTTGAAAGAGAGCAATGAAGAGGGAATGAAGGCCCTTGAAGTTATTATTAGGTTGCAAAATTTGTGAACTCAACAGTATCTATGGGCAATCCAATTTAAACCCAATTCATATCAATTTTAAGTGATTTCTTTCTCATATAAAACTAAATCAATGAAATCTTGAACTAAATTAATAAAAGTGTCCATACAGGACTTGCACAGTTTTAAACAAAAGAACTCTAAAAATGACATCATCAAAAGCAATGCGGCTCATGTGAAACCAAGTGATAAGATCATCTGCTGATGAACAGGAATAAGAGATGCTGTAGAGACAAAGAATTATTTGATCAGTTTGCACACAATCTGTTCTATTTTTGAATATGTGGTAGAAGCCCTGAATGTTGTCCCTGTTCTTTGGAAACCCTTTTGCAAGACTCACTGACATTGATAAGGACAGCAGTAGGTCCCTGCTATTGATTGCTTCTGCCTGTACATGGCCACAGGCAGGCTCCCAGTAACCTAATGCAAACCCAGATCCTAAGAATATCTGGCTCAATAATGGATGAACTGTGACACACACACACATTGTGTATAATCACAGTGATATCTCTGAAATTTCATTGGTAACTCAATTAGGCAGTTGTAGTCTAATTGCATTAGAGCAAGTGAGCGCTACTCACTGGGCTTAATTCTGACAAAGGCTGTCAGCCAGTCCTCACTCTGCTGGGTTGCAGTTCTGGACTTCCTCACATATCAAGACTTAAAACTTCCAGGAAATCCTCACAGATGATGGAATGGTGTAGTGGTGTCCTCTCATTACCAAATTTCTATCCCAGATGGCTTGGCAGTAACACTCCTCCAGGTCCTGCTGTCAGACAGGAGCTTCATCTGAATTACCTCTATTCCTGGCTCCTGGACACCTTCCTGCACTTCTTTCCTACACATGATGTCTTCACCGGGCATTTGTTCTCACTATCCTTCACCCCACTGAAGCATAATGGGGACAGCTGTCCCCACCATTACCGAGGCAGGGTGAGCAGATGTGGGTGAAGGAGCCCCTTGCTGAATGACTGGTGGCCTGGGTTCAGCACAGAGACACAGAACCTGCAGCGGCTCCAGCGCGTGGGACGTGCTCACAGCAATTCCTTCACGTGCCCCGAGGTCTTTGCGGGTAAATCTACATCCAAGTGCATCGAGCCAATCGTTCTCCTTGCTGAGCATGAATTTCTTAGTGCTTTAATTAATTCACCCACAGCGTGAGCACCACTGAGTTTGATGCGCGCTTGAAGAGTCCGGGCATATAATTAGTGCCATGAAACAAAGACTAATGGACTGATAGGAACAGTGGACTAGAGTCATGCAGGAAAAGAGAAAAGTAGGATTTTAGCGAGACAGACAAATCTAACTGGAACTCATTCTGGCAGAGGCTGTCACCACAAGATACACATATATACGCACACAATTTTTTTTTTTTATCTTCACTCATTTCTCTGAGTGTCCCAAAGGCTTTGTGGTTCGAAAAATGTCTCCTTTTAGTTTTAAGTTGTACCTGGATTTGTATTTAAAAATTATGTCTAGTCTTATTTTTATTTCACTTAAGAACACTTGGGGCAGTTGGAAAAAGAAAAATCATAGTTTTCATTTCCTTTTGTTCCTGAAAAGCTGCTTTATGTACCCTATGCAGCAAGATGAAAACCAAAAAAATGGGGAAATTAAATCACAGCAATAAAATATGAAGGCATTTCTTTGACTTACCCAATAAATGTGCTAGTCCAGATAAATGAGAAATGTGTATATTCTGTTTAGTGTTCTTCTTAAACATGAATGTTTTTTTCCCCCTTCTCTCTCAATTCTTCTATACCAGGGCAAAATCTCCCAGCTAGTTCTTTCTAATTCCTGAAATCAGACAGCAGGAATGCAAGTTTTCACGTTGTACTGGTTTTCTGACTTTACAAATTTGACCGAACTTCTAATTTATGCAACTAGTATGTTCTGGCATGCACTTTTCTAAAATAAATGAAAGGTAAATATAGCACCAATTTTGCATCAAACAAATCCATTCCTAAATTTACCAGGAAAGTGAATGATTTGAGCCAAACATATCAATGTAAAAATTTTGGTCAAATCTTTAATGCAGAAGAAAGCTACTACAAAAAAATCAAGGAAGTCAAATTAAACCAGATTTAGATACAAAATTCCAGAGAACATTATCAAGTACAATGACATGCTAATGGTTTAAATTATAGCATTTTTTCAATCAATTATCTATCTTTAGGCTCAACACTATAAAGCTGTGTTAAAAAAAAAAAAAAAAGGGAAAATTGACACCTTTGGTCTCAGATTCAGATCAAAGACTTTCATGCTGTACATCTTAAGTAAGTGGCTAATAACTATAGGATATTCAAAGATGTCATCTACTTATCCCATGACTACCTGAAGCTTTCCCTTTGCACGGAAAAATATTTACTGCATCTATAAGAAACTGATTTCAGGCAGCCACTGGGACCTCATCTGGAATGTGCTAATTGGAAAGAAATGTGCATGCAAGTGCCCCAAAAACCCAAATGATTGCCTCGATCAGCAGGCTAGGTAATTAGGGCTCTGTTTCTGGGGTTTCATAATTTGGAATGTAATGTTGTAGTGTTGTCACCAATAAAAAAAAAAAAAAAAAAACCATGGAACACTCAGTCTTGTATTACGTGTGCAATTCATCATATCCAGATAAATCTATCTGTGTTTGCTTTCCTGTTGCTTGCAAAATCTTTACTTTTCTTAAGAAATACCCTTACCTCACTTTCAGGAAACAGGGCAACATTTTCACACTTGGCAGTTCCCTGCAGAAATCCAGGCTTTCGTGAGAGAATTAAAGAAACAGAGAACAGGCGCAAATGAACAAAAGGGCTCAAAGCATGAGGATTTCTAGGAACATCTCGGAGAACAAAATCTATCCAAATGGGAACAAACAAATCTTTCAGTGTGGCAGGTCTTTCAAAAGGTTTACCACCTCTGATTCATGCCGACAAACTCACATGAGTCTCTTTTCCATGTTGAGTGCTACAATAAAATCACAAATAATATCCAATTTAAGAAAGAGCTAGTGTCAGCTGCCAATCAAAACGAGTTCTGCCTTACTATGTAACCAATTTATTCTCTAAGAAGAGCCCCAGCTGCAGTTTGCTTGCTCACTTTATTTTGTATTTTTCTTACACTGTTGCTGCTTGGTTTTACTTGTCTTTACTGCTCTGGATGAAGCTGTTGCAGGGTGTTCACATCCTGCACCGTGCACATGCAGCACAGTGGTTCCTGTTGGTGTTCCAGAGCTGTTCATTATTGTCAGCATCCCAGAACACTGTGATCTTACTACAGCCTGCCAACTACTCTTTTTCGCATGCATAGATTTTATGCCGAAAGAACGACAAGTACTATTGTTACTTAATAAAATGACTGTAATAATGCTACCTTACATTTATATAAATCCCCTTTTATCCAAGAGCCTTAAAATACTTTATGAATTTTTTTTTCTCCTGGATATAATGCTACGAATTTTTCTATCTGCCACTGAAAAAAAACAGCTCTTTTTAATATACAACATATCTACTTACCAGCACAAAACAGTGCTACACCATTTTTGCTCAGGAAGCTGTGGATGCTCCAGCCGTGGAAGTGTTCAAGGCAGGATGGGGCTTGGAGTAACCTGGTGTAGTGGAAGGTGTCTCTGCCCATGCAGGGGGTTTGGAACAAGATGATTTGAAGGTCCCTTCCAACACTAACAATTCTATGATTTTGAACATATCTATATGACTACATCAGTTACAGAAAACAGTATCACATGCATCCCGGTGCAGAAGCCCATCAGGAACACATTAGAAAGTACAAGTATGGATCAGTTTGCTTCTCCTATGGTCACTGCTACCAAAAAAGTAGGGCCACAGGGCTGGTGACACACCAAAGTAGATTTAAGGGGAAGTCTGAGGCACTGCTTGCAAAAATAGATGAAAGGAACTCAAGAGTAAAGACAAAAGATGCTCAGGTGCATTTTTAATCCTGATTATGTCCAAAAAATCTAAACAATAAAACAAGAAATGTAACAAGTTACAATTTAAACATGGAAGGAGCAGGTAAGCTGTTTAGCATAAATGCAAACTAAAACAGCTTTCGACTCTCTAGCTCCCAACTAAAAGAAGGTCCTGACATGGTGAGAACTTGTTCTCTATTCACCCCCATGACCAAACTACCCTCATGACTTACAGTAAATTTCTTACTTTCACATAACCTTTTTGAGTGCTTTCATTTAGGGATTGAAACTCCATAACAGTACCAAGTAGTACTATTTCTCCTCAGTGCTGTAGCAAAGTGTGGAAAGGGAAGGGAGAAGAGATGGGATCACATTATTTCCACAAAAGATATGGCAATACTATGGGGAAAAGCTCATTTTTTCTATGCACTTCATCCCCTAGAGTTACAATATCAGCTCTTTCTTGGGAGGGTCAATTGCACTGTGCCACAGAAAATGCTGCTCACCCATGAAATAAATATAAGGTGTCATAAGCTTAATTGAGAAATTAATTAAATTTTGGATACTTTTCCACCTAAACTCCTTCTGTACCTAACAACTAGCAAAAAAATTGTTTTTCTGAATATGTGTCCAACATGAACCCTTGAAGCTCTGTATGTGCACATCAAGGACAGCACGTGACCCTAAGTTTGCTTGAATCTGTTTTTTAGAAAAAGGCCGTTATAGTATTGGCCCAGTTCTTATCTCTTGCAGACAGTAGCCCAAATCTTCCCTGTTACACAAGTCCAATCTCACATTGATTTCAATGGGTTTCAGCAGAATAACTGAAAAGAGAATTTGGCCCGTAATCTCTGACTATATCGTATAACTAGTAAGTGCTTGGCTGAGATTAGATTTAAAGATAGCCCAGGAGGGTAATTCAAGGACTCCAGAACCTTTACTTACACCAAAGTCTCTTTCTTTCTGGGGAAGACACAAAACAAAACAAAGTGCCTTTAAAGGCACTATATTCCTGAAAATGGGGAAAACCCTTAACTAATTTGCTGTTTCTTTTCCTCCATCATTAACACAAATAAGAGAAAATATTTATGTTCTAGAATGGAAGTGGGTTTTTCCTTTTCTAAAGTCTTCTTTCAAAAATGTGTATGTGGATATACATGATTTTCTTAGCAAAGAGAATAACTTTCTCCTCTTTAATCCTATGTACGATGTAATTGGAAACAACAAGTGCCTGCATACACATTCATCTACAAAGATTTTCTTTTGACTTCCTTCGAATGAGTTGCCTAAAAAATATGGTCTAGTTTCTCCTGTGGGCTGTTCTGTGCTACAGGTAAGCAGTTTATGAGCTCAGGGATGACATTTTCTTGAAGCTTGAGTTGTGTACGCAAGGTAAACTCTTACGGCCTCAAGACCTTCAATACTTGCAATGGCAATAAGTTTAAATGCTTGTTCATGATTGAGGAGGTGGCTTATTAGACATTGTTCTACTTTATTCTTTCTCTCTTTAAACGGACTGAGACTTGCAAATCAGCAAGAATTAATACCCAAAAGCAGAAGTCACCAAGTAAAAAGGACTTGTTAAGATTGCACAGCCACGTGGCTGGTTGCTGCTGGCTTTTTAGAGACAAGAACAACACTACTCATGCTCAAACAAACAAAAAACAACCAGAAAATAAAGTCAAGCACTTCTTCACTCTCTGAATTCTTTAGTCATACACCACCATTTGATTTATATTATGAAATATTATGAGGCGAGAAAAAAACAACTGTGATTTCTATCCATCATGGATGCGAAGGCAAATAAAGATCACAGCCACATTTCCAGATTTTAGCAAGATGTTCATCTCAACAGATGCAGCAGATAATCTTCTCTATGAAGTAAACAAACAACAAAATGCCCAAACTTTGAATGCTTGATGTAAAATGAACCAAGAAATTCAATGGAAATGGTAATTCTGCAATCATTTTTCTAATAAAATTACACTTGAAAGCCAAAAGGAATAGGCAAATACTAAGAGCACAGGATCAGTGAATTAAAACAAGTCCCAGGAGTAACGGGTAACTCAGAGCTACTTTTGCAAGCTTTTGTGTATTTAGATTTTTAATCTATTATACCTCTGGAAAGAAAATCTGTCCTGGGTTTAGGTGCCTGCAGAAATGTATCTTATGAAGAACACTTGCAGAAGCTCTGCGCTCTCCCAGCTCTCCAGAGAAGGCACTGATCAGGGCCACAGGAGCAGCTGCCAGCTGAAGGTCTCCTGTTCCCTCTGTAATTTACCTCGGGCCGTACTGACACGCCTGACACACATTTAATTAACAAATGGCTGTGGCTGTTACGGATGCCACAGCCTGACCTGTCTGCTACTGGCCCTCTGGCTGAGGTTCTCATCTTAGGAGAATGTTTCAGAGCTGCTTTACAGTGGAGCACTTCAGTTTGAATCCATCATCACTGGCCATGTGAGGTGAGTCTGTGGACTTTGCCTTCAGGACAATGCCCTGACCCTGGTGGAAATTGTATTCTGGGCAGGAACAGCAAGCAGCTGGTGGCAGTTCAGTTCACCATAGATGCAGCCTTGGCAAGAGTCTCAGCAATCTACAGCTCTGGGAGATTGTTACCATCCTTCAGTTGCACCACCATAAACTGTAAATAAGGGGATGTAACACCTGCCTGAGCTCTTCCTGCTCTCTCCTCTTAACTTGTTCTTCCTTTCTTATCCAGGCTCAGCTCTATATGGCTAAAATCAGTAATGGCTGTTAATACCATATAAAGAGAGAACATTCCAGTGTTGTCCTTGCCGACTGGTGGAGCAGCATAATAAGTCTACTTATTTTACGTTTGTGTGATATGGACTCTGAAAGCTATTCCTAAAAACAACTTCCACAAAAATAAAACAATTTCAACTTACGCCCGTATGCAAGATCACTTACTGCGCAATTACAGGGGATTTCACTCTGCCAACACCATTAAATTGAGGACCTCTCTTTTCCTGGCTCTGCTACTGTTGGACAGATTATGTTCCTACTGCTTTGCTTCCATCTGTGCTAACAACAGAATCCTTTTTGATTAAAATGTTGCTGAGTTATATTGTGAAAGTTCATTTGAACTGTGCACTTTCCTCCCTTGGAAATATTTCTCCTCCATTTGGATACAAGATATAAGCATTTGCAATTTACACCTCCAGCCTGAGTTATTTCAAAAAGAGAGGGGAAAAAATAGATCTTTTAATTAATGTACAGTTTTTCAAACAAGGGGAAACTTAAGCTCTGGAGCAATAGGCTTTTCCTATTATGTGTGTATATATATTGGTTGGGGTTTGACTGGTTTTGGTTTTATTTTATAATAGAGATAGTTAACAAAAATTTCTGAAAAAATGCCTGGAGGAAGTGCAAGTGGAGAATAACCACTCATGGGGATGTGCAGGCTCTGATTTCAGAGCTTTCTGAAAAAAAAAAAAAAAAAAAAAAAAAGAGAGAGAGAATCTCGCTAAAGATCTCTTTTAATGAGTCACAAAAGGAACCATAACTAAGTAAATGAAAACTGAGGTCTTAAACATTGGATTGATTATATTTTGTGAAGAAATCTGAGGACACTGTGGTCTCCACAATAAACCTACCTTTTTTTTCTTCCCTTTTAAATCATGAGGAATGTATAATTTTTCTTGTGCTCTGAGCAAGACTGACAGTTGCATGGTCATTCAACTTTCTAATGAAACCATGCTAACTGGAAAGTCAAATTTAGGTATGTTGTGCAGCAGGTAGGGACATACCATTTGTCATAGCAAAGACTGTAAAGTCTATTTCCCAATTAAAGGAGAAAGGATTAAAATGTAACATATTAAAACAGGGACTAATAAGGAAATTACCAGAGGAAATTAAGATAAATTAGTAATTAATTAGGCTGTAATTAGGAGATAATTAAGAAAATTAAGGAATTTAGGATGTACATTATATGTTCTAGCTAAAACAATAGTTCTAGTTCAAAATCTAATGTCATTAAGCACTTTCGTAATTCTCTGGGACACGTTTCAGATATTGAAGTAGCAAAGTTGGCATTTTCAGGTGGGCCTTCAGCCAAAACAATATCTCTGTGTTCAAGAATAGTGGATATATTCTTCTTCCAGCAGAGTTGGATGTGTTTCTTGGGAACTGTTCAAAATTTGGGGAATGATGCAATTCCCGCACTGAAAAAAATCAGGTCTGCATCCAGGGTTGAAGTGCCTTTTAGTAAATGAAGCTGGAATTTGGTATTTTGTATCAATCTTGCTGACAGCAGAGAATATTAATGTAAGAGATGGAGACAAACAAAAAACATTCCCGGCATTTCCAAGTGTCAGGATATGCTCATGCTGGAATTGCACGCCTAACCCACTCCTGGAATAGATAGTTCCAGGAAGGGTTACTTAGGTTGACACAAAGGCAGGTACTGTGATAACAGAAGGACTCCACTCTCGCTCACTGATGGCCAAACATCTCCTAATAGCAGAAGTAAGATCCTGTTTGTTTTCACTGGTCTCCAGAGTTCCGGTGCCACTCAGATCTAACATTTACTTGGAATATGCATTATTTAGTACGTTGCAGTTCAGCCCAGGTACAGCCAAGAGCAGGCATTATGTACAGTTCAGAGCTCATGGGTCTAACCTAACCATGCTTTTGTATCAAGTTCTTACCCTTTTGCAAAATACAATACTCCATCCACACAGTGGGAAAAGGTCTGTTTGTAACAACTCTATGACATTGTGCTTCAGCTGTTCCAAAGCAATCCATTTTCTGACACTCTTAACCAGGAGTAAATATAGGTTTCAAATTATTAGGCTCAAATTAGCCTCTCTGGCTGTTATTCCCATCTGATATGAATTCTTCTTAGACCATAAAGCTACAGAGCTAAAGACTGATTAAAAATAAAAAACAGGCATATACTACTTTCTCCATGATGAAATACCTCTCTCTCTTCAATGAATTTTAACTTGCAATTATGTTTGAAGACTGATGTCAGGTAAATGCTGAACTTCTGTTCAGGCAGTGAGCTATATCTTTATATTCGCTAGGTACTGCTTTGAGCCACAGGCCAGCTTCAGGAAAACTGTCCTTTTTGCTGATAAAGACTAAGTAGTTTGTGGAATGTTTCTGGTAGGAATCCTTAGGAAGAAGTACCCAACAGCTTGCATAAAAAAACAGGCACAAAGGTTTTGGTTTGGTTCTGTAATTCTGTTCCTTCTCTCTCTTTCACCAGAAGTACATCAAAATATATATAATACATGAATATAAATAATCTATTATTTACATGGCATTAATTACCTGTATGGAAAACACCCTTGCCAAAGAACTCTGTATAGGAACCAAGCGAGTGAGCCACTAAAACACAATCATCCTTTAAATAAATATAACTACACCACAATAAATAGAACTACACTGCAATAAATAGCAGCAGCATGCACTACAGTTGGAGAGGAGGAGTAGAATAATATGTTCAATTGTAAATCACTGTGCATGGAAATTTAGACAGGCATAATACAATTACTTGAATGGAGGTCAAACGCAATTTCACAGGGTGAATAGCAGACTATGACCATGTATCTGTTTAATTTTTTTTAATTTCAGAATGATCCAGCTATTATTTAACATTTGGAAATATATTTAATTTTTCATATGCTGTTCCAATGAACACAGTTAATTAATATAGCAGACAATTGCAATTTGCATAATTTTCACAAGTAACACTTTAGTTAATGTTTGGAGTTTTTTATTCCAGCCCCATGTTGAAACTAAAAAAGGGCAGGGTGCAAATCATAGCACTCATCTGAAATCACACCAAAACTACCTATCATTATAACTAGAATAGATACCTTTTCTGGAGAGGAACAGTACTATAAGATATAAGTAACAGAGATAGGGCACTAAAATTATTTCTCTAATGAATATATATGTATATATATATATATATAAGTATATACATATATGTATGAGAAAAACTTCAGAGATATCTGACTGGCCTATAAATCCTCCATGAGATATAAGAAACAAAAGAAATTCAAATTAGCGAGTCCAGGTTTTAGGTTTTAAATCCATGTCAATTCTCTCTCCAAGAGTTCTGGTTTGTGATCAGTCTCAAGCTGGGTCTCACAAAAATGAGGATCTTGCTCTTAAAGTCCTTCCTCATGCTTTGGAGCTAGTATTTCCTACCTACATTCTTCATTGTTATTTACTGATACTCAGAGTTTTGGTTTACTCCCTTTCCTTGAAGACCTTGGTTCTCTAATACATACAAGAAACAAAATAACAAACAAAATAGGTTTTTTGAAAATGTGAATTTTGTCATCATGTTGATAGAAGAAGAACTGTAAGCAGAGGTGCTTGGGTCAGTTTTACCTCTGAGACACTGCTCTTAAACAAACCAACATGAAAATGTTTCTATCTCTTCAAAGGCCAGTTTCTGTGTCAGAACCAGCTAAGAATAAAAATCCATTGTTTTTGAAGATGAGGTTGTTTAACCTGTCTTTTAGAGGCCTCGCACACATACCTGATTCATGGTATTCAAAATGATACAAAGTAGTAACAACTTGCAAAATATAATACTTATCGCAGAAAATTGCATGAATGACTCATCACCTTAAAAACCTTTACTACTACCCCCATAAATACAGTGCTTCATCAGTAAGACACTGAGTTGGATCAATGCTGGCTCTTCCTGACAGTTCTGTACTGCATACTTGTCTCATTTTGTTAGTTTAATAAACTGGTTTCCAGCCCAATCCCACTAGTACAGTGTGGTCTCTGCTTTAAAAAAAAAAAAAGAAATTAACAATATGATTCAGATTATACATATTTTAGAGCCATTCATCCATGCAATACTTAGTGACTTCTTTTGGCCAGGAATCATCAATGAGCAGCAGTGTGAAGCAACCTTTTCTGCTGCAATGCTTTTCCCTTGTGAAAACTGGAAACAAATTAAAAATACAGCTCAGTTTCATTAATTAACGAAGTTATTTGAAAAAAACATTTGCTATGTTCATCAGTTATTCCCTGGGTAGGGACATCTATGCTGTCCCCCTGAAACACGACTTGGGCAGGCCAGCGACACAATGATGCATCTGGCCACTTTGTTTTCTGAGGCTGTCCCAGAATTAAAGATTTTTCTTCTGCGTGCAGACTGATAACATCATTGGAGTCACAGGCCTACAAATGAGAGGTTAACTTGGCAACATCAAAACTGAAACCATAGGGTAAAATTTATGTTTACTGTACATAGCCTAGTTGTTCAAAGAGCTGAGAATGTTGGCACCAGTCCAGCAAAGCACTTAGAGGACGGCTGGGACTCCTGACGTGCCAAGAGCTCACCCCAGCAATCAGGGCTTTGCTGAACTGCTGCCTGCCTGAGAACACAGCTCCCCGTAGGGAAGAACCCACCCCAGACAACTGGAGCAGGGGCCTGGCTTCATCCTTGCTCCTATTGGTGCTTGCTGATAGCAGGAATGGTGGTGACCTACTCAGAGGGACCTGTGGTATAGCAGGAAAACGAGCAGTTCCTACTATGGGAACTTCACCTAAGTTAATGAAGGTTTTGCTGTTGCTTTCAACACAGATGTAATTTCATTTGGTCTTTCTGCCCAACTATTATTATTACTACTACTACTATTATTATTATTTCTCCTTTTCTATTTAAAGCATTTTCCCAATTGCATCGATCAATAATTGCATAGCAGGGCTTTGGCCACTGAAAGAGGAAATGTTGGTCTCTGAATACATCTACCATCTGTCTGCGAAACCTCATTAGCACCTTGTCTGATTGGTTTTGTTGCTAATGAGCTTGCACTGTATTGGTGAGAAGAAGAAAAAACAAAGTTTAAATACTGAACAACTCGAACTATTAACTTTTCTAAGAGGCTTACTTATGAGATCCTGGTAGAGTTTTTTCTGCATGCTGAAACTGCAGGGGCCAGCACCTGGATGCATTACTTGCTTCTTTACAGCTTTGATTAGTAACAACCTATCTCCAGGTTTGAATATAATGAAAGGTTTCAGAGTTTTAAACCTTTAAATACAATATCCAGCTTTGCATCTAAGAGCATGCATACTTTTCAGCATAAAACCATCTTGAATGGTGCTTACTAATGGAGAAACTGATATTTATCTACGAGTTTACCAAGATGTGCTTGAGCTTATGTGACTTAGGAGGATGACTTGATGACCTCAGGACACAGGACCTGCATTATTCATCCCGAAATTTCTAAAGTCCTGGGGGAAACTCTTCAATACACTGACGAGAAGATTCCACCCAGGAATTCTTTCCCACTCACATTTACCTGTTTACTATTTTTTTTTAAATTTAGACCATTCATCAAATCTTTGACATTTAGAAAAAGGCTTTTCTACAAGAAAAACAAGTTAAGATCCCAAGCTAAAAACCCTTTGTAAAGGCAGCACACTTTCTGATCTTGATCCTAATAACTTGCTAGTAATAAACCACAAGAGAAATGCAAAAGGATGATAATCTGAAAATAAAGAATGATGGGAAACAGAAGACTTCCTAACAGCAGTGAAAAAGCAAACATGATTGTTTTCTTAATTTCAGATAATGTTTCCCCAGGAACCCATAAAAAACAGTGATTCCTTTAGTATATTTTTAAAGACAAAATTGTATCAAAAATCACTCTGAGTATAGTCAATGTCTTCAGCCTTTTGCTTTAGGGTGTCCCTCAGTTCTTGTGAGATTTTTTTTCTGCCATATTCAAGTACATAAATCAAAGTTTTAATCTGAAAGCTTGTTATTTTTGCAGTGATTTCCTCTCTTGATTTCCCTCCTACATATTAGCCTGCCTCTTCATCATAAAGTAATTTTTAATTTTCCTTCCACTTCTGTTTTCCAAAGGTTCTCTAATTCCACTCTTTTGGAATAATGGAGATCCCTGCCTCCAGTCTTTCTGCTAATCATTTGAAAACTAACTTATCAGTCCTAACTCAGCTCTATTCATTCATATCTCAGCCTAGCCCATGTAGATATTATGTAGGTATTAGCCATCCAAAAACACAACCAAAAACATCTAGCAAAAGAAACAATAAATCAGGCATTGCATATCAAATCTGCAGCTGTCATGCTTTGACTTTGCTTGTGCAAGTTTGCTTGAATATCATTAAGAGGATCTGCCCCCTGTTCTCTATTTCAATAATTTCTCTTCATTGTTATCTCTAAAGGCATAAGTAACCATGAAATTTAAAGTATTCTGCCTCTTTCTTTCTTGGCTTCATTAAGTGTAACTTTCAAATGAAACCAATGTGTGGAGCCAACACATATTTTTGATAGGACAGAATTACTTCCATTTTTCCCCTCAGCCCTGCATCCTCCTCCTGTCATGCTCATACCTTTCCCCCCACTCCTACACATATATTAACAAGAGTTATGGGACAGACGGCCCCAAAAATTATTTCTAGAAGAAACTCCTCCCTATGAAATAAAATATTAAGCAAAAACCACTTCCATCCTTTAAAGGTAATGATGCTAGGAGGGAATTCTTTCTTTTATCATTTTTCAGTAAGGCTGACTACTTGCATATGATTTGCAGAATTCTCCTTGCCTTCCAAACACAGACACAGGATATAAATTCATATCTTTCTGCCACCATGAGATGGCTTATTGCCAGGTGCTTCACAAAGTCCACAGCCATATCTCTAAACAGCCTGGATATGAAAATGAAGTTTTAATTCACGCAGTGACACTTCCTACTACAACACTGTGATTTACTTTCTTTAACTTTGGGCTAATAATAAACTGCAAATAGAAATTATTGTTGAAAATACAGTTGCTCAGTGGTTGCATAAAACATATATTGTAGTGGTAGAATGGGAAGAGCACAGAAGGATGTACTTTTTTCAGTGCAGCTGAGAAAAGTAATAGAAAACTTCAGCCTAGAGGAAAGGGAGCGTTGGTGGTTTCCATTACTCCATCAGTCCTTTCCAACACTGCTGCCCCTGAGCCATAACTCACCTGCAGACAGATGAGTGGGACTTAATTGTCACTCATCTTTATCTATGCAAAGAAACAAAATCTAAGAGAGAGAGGCTCACAGAGAAGAAAAAAAAGCACCTAAATTATATATACTGCAAGGCTGTAAATCAGCCTTCCCTTCTGTTTCCTACAGACTTAATTCCCCCACCCAACAGGTCACATTGAGGTTAGTACTGTGAAGAGATAGAGCTTCCTCCCTCGACTCAGAACTTGAGCTGTATGTTGGCTTAATTTAGTCACTTCACTTAAAGAAAAAAAAAAAAAAAGAGAGAAGAAGCCTTGGTGTATGGCAAACTGTAACTTTAATTTCCTCCAATAAAAAATGTAAAAGCTTATTAAAAAATTCTCATTCTGCTCCAGAGCCCCGAAACTAAATCATTGATTTCATAATCTTTAAATTTTAATTAAAACTAAACTCTCGCAAAACAAATTAGAAATACATAAATATCATGTGTTAAGAATACCAAAGGATTGTTCTGACAAGGTACAATGTCAGTCCCCCTGTCTCTGTGGATGCAGCATGGTACATAAATGTGTTTTGAGGTTTCCTCGGTCCCAGCTTCAGTTCATGATCAAAGGAGCTTGTCAAGTAAATGTCACAAAATTGTCGCTGCATTAAAAATGAACATAACTTTTTCTTATTTTTTTTTTTAATTGGCTGAGGTTATTACTATTAGAAACTACTAAATGTTCCAGAATCCACCAGAGAATGCACTTGAATAAGAAAGCCCTGTTACCCTGTGTACTGTGTTCAGCAGGCTCCCTGAGGTTGGTTTTTGTGGGGAGGATAATGCCCCAAGGGGTGCTCCACCATGACAAATGCCAAGAGAGTCTGCCAAGGAAAAATGGGAGCAATGAAAACACTTTTTTTCCCTCACAGTCCATTCATCAAGTTTTAATTCTTGTCTATCCGATACATACAAAAACAACCCCAAACACCCCTGCAGATAATTTTAAATGTAAAATGTTTCGTGTTTAATTATAAAATGGCTCGTGTATTTCACAACATTTTGCACTCAGAGTGGTAACAGTTTTCGAATTGTTTTACAGAATTGCAAGGAAAAACATTTGAAAATTTGTAAATGTTAACTTAATAATACTGGCAAACTTGGAGAAGACTGAAGGTTCAGTGAAATTTGCCACTGCAAACTGTTATACCCCTGGAGCATGCAGCTTTATAGAGATGAGAAGCCTGAATGATCTTAATGGACTTCTTTTCTCCAGCAAAAGCTTGGCAGGCTAAGGACTCTTGAAAGTTTGAACCTCTGGAAATGATGCTTTGCATTTATTGTCTTGGTTTCCTATGTTGCCAAACTCTGGATACAAACAAGACCTATTTTGGGTGGAGATTTATCTGTAAAGATACAGAATGAAATAATTGTGAACAAAACAAGTATGTCCAACAGAAAACTTCCCAAGAAAATCCCCACCAGCCCTCTTTATTATTAGAGAATAAATTAATTTTTAAGTTCTTTTGCTAGCTGCTCAAACATTTTCTAATTTCTATAGGGAGGGTTCATTCCACTCAGTCCTCAGTCTTGGGAGAATGTACTGGGTGCTGACTATTTTTAAAATATTTTGGAATGCTTTAGCAAAAAGCTCTTAAACTATTTCCAAGACTAAAGTAGGGTAAATTACTGCTTTAAATACACAAAAATTTTGTAGTCAGTACCTTGAAAAGCTTTAGCATTTCTAGTTGAGAAGCTCAGACCTGAAACCTGGGATTGTCTCTCACTACGAGCACTCGTCTTTTGCTGGATAGGGGAAAAAGCAAATGCTAAAGCCATGCTAAGACTTTGATCACACTTTACATATGCTCAGCATTTTGGCAGATGATCTCTCTGAGGAGCCCATCTGCAGTGACCTGCTTGCAGACGGGACTGCGCGGGCTGTGTGGAATTCTATCCGCAGCTGTGGCAGCTAGATGCCACTGTGGCACAAAGCACTGGAACTGCGAGTGAAAGAGCCTTTTCCTTCCCTTCTCGCTGTCTGCCAGGCACACAGGAGGAAGCTGAAAGCAGCCAAGCTTACACACAGACAGGACCAGGAACTGGGCAGGTTCAGAAGGCTTAGTGCAGGGAAAGGCCAGGATTCAAGAGGGGAGCGTGCTGTGAAGGAATGAGAGAAGGAATTAGGCTCAATAAAATACTGAAAAAATAAGCTAGGGCTATGATTCTGTGAATTAGAATATCAAGTGAGCAGGAGCCAGGGAGTGGCTCAAGATACGGTGATTTCATACTGCAAAGTGAACTGGCAGAAAAGGAAAGAGAAACCAGGTCTGAGTCCAACATTCTTATTTCTGTACAGTGCAGAATAGAAACTGAGAAAGTTGCTGCCAAATATTTGTCTCCTGAGAATCTGCTACCTTAATGACAGAGATACATCCTGTGGATATTAATTAGACACAATCATTCTGCTTATTATCCAAATTTTCAAAACCTGAATGAAGAATGGGAGTGTGAAAAGAAAAAGCAAGCCAAATCTCAGGCTCCTGTTTGTTCCATGCCTGGTAAAAAATAATTCCTTCACTTGCATTTCCCTCTTTTTGTTCCAAAGAAACATTTGTATCATTAGGCTGTGTAATGTTTCCCATGATTATTTAAATGAACAATGAAAGTCTTGTGCCTGATGCGACAAAGTTTTGAGTAGCTTATTCTGTATGTGGGGGACAACGAAGAAAGAAATTGTACAACGTATCTTACTTCTGTGAAACACTAAGTTTTTATAAAGACAGCTGAAAAGAATCTGAAAAGCTGCCTTTACTCCATGCAAAAAAAACGTTAACCTCTGATAAATGTGCCCCTGAAGAGAAATTAAACATCTTGCCTTAGAGCTGCTGTCATAGCCTGAACTTCTTGTAAATACTATTTGTTTGAGGGAGAGAGCTCCAGTCACTTTATAAAGCTAAGCCACTCAGCAGTAGTACTCCTCCATTTGTCCTTGACAGCTATATTTTTTCATGACACTTATTTGCTTGGATTTAGAAGTTTCAATGTTTTGATCCTTATTACTGCAAATCTGTAAAAATGACAAAAATACCCCAATATAAATTACCAGAAATTGAAGAGATGGAGCCTGATGATTTCTGCTGAATTTAAATTTTCAACACTGCTCTGAAAATATAGGAGAAGCATTTGGTGAGTCTTCCCTTCTACACAAATAATTGTACAGATGGGGCAATGGAAGCTGTAAAGTTATGTTGATCACTGCTGGGGACTTTATCTGAAGGTAAAAAGCCCAAAACTGCCCTACACTTCACTGTAGGAGGCAAAAATATACATACATAAACAGGAAGGCCATACCCAACCCTTCCTTTGTCTCCTTCCCTTTTGGGTTTAATATATCCCCTTCTCTTTCTGCAGTTCCACAGCATTTAAACTTTCCCCCATCTCGGTTTTCTTCATGTATTTCAAGAACCGAAGCAGCACCAGAGCTGGACCAGACTGGTCCACTGACACATGGCTTGTTATCCATCACCAGGGGACACACAGGCTCCTGCTCTGCCATCAGGATAGTGCCTCTGCCTCTTCAGCAGCAGCTCCAGCCCTGCTCATTCCCTTCTGCAGGCAGGGTGTTGCCCAGTGGACGAAGGGGTGGTTGACCCCTCGGATTTTCTGGTGGCACAGGAGAGCAGAGAATCACCACTCCCACAGCACCGTGGACAGAACAGCTCACCCCTGAGATGCACAACGTGACTCTGTTCCCTGCTGCAGCTACAGCCATGCAGAGACCATGAACTGCCCACATCTTGGACAAACCCAGGAAAGCTGGCTGATCAGCACTCTGCTCCCTGACCTGGTACACTCCCTCAGAAACAAAGTTGACTAGCAGGAGATTTCTGCTGGAAAAGCACTGTCAAACAGACCTTCAGGGAAAGGAACTGAATCTCTTTTTTTAGGTTTGTTCCAAGAATTTCTTGCTGCAGAACATGTTATGCTGTCCACATTAGACAGCCTCACAGCTTTTAATGCATTGCAGAGACCTTGAAATCTCAATCTGATATACGGCTGCTTCAGTCTGTGCTTCTTCCTACGTCATTATAAACTTGACCTTAATTAACCCTCTTAGTGAAATGGAGTTTGTTGATTCTCAAGGACAGTCTCAGTGAAAAACAATGTTGCAATATCACTCAAAAGCTAAAGTAAGGCTGCTTTATAAAGGGATTTGTACTAATAATCCTTGAATATTAACAGCTTCTTATGCTATGTGGTTTATATAAATTTATCTGTATAAGCTAGGATTGAGCTCTGTCTTTTTCAGCCTTAAAAAAAGTCTACAGTTCCTTTAGCAAAAACTAGTTCTCTTCAGCAAACACTACAATGATTTTGTGGCGAAAAAAAAAGAAAAAATTAAATGCAGATTTAAAATCAAATATAACAGCTTAATTTGATGAGCTGTAGATCAAAACAGTCCCTTATCAAACCAGGATAACCAGTAAACATAATAATTTCTACTGTGACTTACTACTAATAATGTTCGTCCCTTCACAATTTCAGTAGTTTTGTAGAGAACAAATATATGGAACAGATCCTTAGGATGGATAATTTAATTTTAAAAACCTCAGTGGAAGAGTTGGGTGTGTCAATAATGGCTGCCCTGCATAATTTGAAGCTCTTGGAAAATGCTCAGGGCTGATGGTGAGAAAGATCTATATTAGCATCTGATCTGTGTTCTACAAATAGGACATAAGATAACTTAACAGCTCCTGATCTTTCACAATTCACTTTAAAGGCACTATGTTCTTTCTTATGGAAATAACTGAGACCGCTCAAAACTAAATTGCTTTCTTTGTCCAGAGTTTAAAAGTACAGGCTTCAGAGCTGATGCTCACACATCTCTTTGTCCTTACGCATCCCTGTGCCAGTCCTCACTTTAAAGAGCTATGACAAGCTGTAATTATTTCTCAGACTATTTAGATTATGAGTTAGTTTAACAATGAAAACATTCATACAGAGCATGTAAGTACCTGAAATTGCAAAAAAATCCAACTGATATTTTCTGAATGGTAAAAACATTAATGTTTTTATCCCCATAAATTACAAACTAACTATTTTATGGATGTACAGAACACTTATTACCTTGCCATGAAGTACATTTTATCCTCTTGATTCTGAATAACAGTATGCATATATAGTAAATATATAGCACAGTATGCATGTATGATAAACAAGGGAATTTAGGACATTTGCATACTGGGGAACCAAAAATAAAAGCTATCATTTACCGGTGGCTTACTGTGCAAGCATTTCTCAGTTGTTGGTATTCATCTGAAATTTGCAGAACCTTACATTTTCATCCAGGTCTGGAGTATTTCTCATTCCACTTATTTTTCTACTACTGTGCTGAAGTATCTGAGTAAAAACCTGAATATTTAAATATTGTGTCCACTACAAAGCGTGTGCTACCATGCAACTTCAGTGGGTGATGAGGGAGGCACTCCTCAGCATCTGAGCAGATAGTTCAGAGGGTGATGCTTTGTGTTAGAAGTTTCTAGTCTTCCACCAAAGCCCAGTGCTGGGAAGGATGGCCAAAACTCCCAATTTAGGGGGAGCTCAGATCACATAACCCGTCCTCTGCCAGTGTTCCTGCACTACTAATTGCACGGACAGACAAATTTGATTCATCCAAAACTCTCACCTGCCCTTTTGCAGAGACTGCTTTCCCTTATAGATACAGCAGAGAGAAAGAAAATTCATGTCATTCTTTTGGGTAAGATTCAGCAGGGTAGGGAGAGCTTTTTGCTCTGCAGTGTGCCCAGGGACCACCACCAGCTGTCAGTCCCTGTTCCTTTCACTTCTGCTATTCTGTCATTAGAGTGTTCACTTGTTAAAGATCATGATATTGGAGGTTTCTCTTCATGCCTACTAATATTAGCTATTTTACTTGAAAATTAGAAAAAGACACTGGACCGTAACTTGCTGATATTAACGAAGACAGAATTATGTACTGTTGAAAAGGGAACAACTCTAAAACACAAAGCTAAATGCTGCAATTAGCTTACAGTCAAATGTTAGGGCTTTTTACAAGCACCACTGTGTCTACCTGTCACTATAAAATTAGTAATTCTTTGGCCAAGTCGTGCAGGCATGTTAGCACAGAATCCAAGTCATTTCTCTCATAGCTCTTCCAGATTTTATGTGTTCACAGTAGCCTGACAAAATTACTTAGGATAAAATAATAATTTTACCTACAGCATAAGAAATGCTCAGCTGTCTGAATGTATCTTTATTTTAAAGACTTTTTGAATGGAATTGTTTTAATCATAACAAGTCTCCTTGACTGCTCTTTTGACCAGCTGTTCTTAGAACCAAATACTTTATAGGCCTGACACTTATTTGATTTTTTTATATACTGTAGGAAAGGAGAGGTTCAAGGCATGCTTTAAATTAATGACTGTGCCTTTGAAAACAAAGAGAAACCAAAAAACCCAGAACCAAATAAAAACTCCCCCAATGCCAAATCAATCAATTGTTTGAAGGATTTAGCATGGTGAGCATTCAAATTCTATTCTATACCACTGCTTTCCTTCTTCTCTACTCTTTTCTTCACCAGGCTGCAGCCTGGGCAATAATCTACTGACCACACTTCCCTGTTATATACACTTATATGTCAGTAAAGGCCAGACTAAACCTCAACTGAGTGTGATGAAGCTGGGGACTATGAATCTGAGCAGCTTGTTTCCAGCTCCAGATTTATCATCTTTTTTTGCCATTCTGGCACAGACAGAGCATATTTTCTCTTTCTTCCTATGACATATAACCTCTAGGACCTAGGACTCAGTTTTTCAAATATGTCAAAGTGTTTAGAAATGCTTAAAAAGGTAACATTTTTCTATGTGGAATGTAAAGCTTTTTGATTGATGGCATTTTTCTGGAATATTTAACCATAAAAAGAAAGCCTAACATGGTTGGAAAGGGTTAGCTTTTTTTTTCCTTCCCTCTAATACCATATATATTGTCCAAGCTAATTCTGTTTACTGTCTCGGATAGCCTAATGTAAATACATTCAAGAAAATATTTACTTTTTCTATTTACTTTGTATAAATTTAAAAAAAAGCTGCTTTAAAATCAAAATGTTGAAATATATAATAAATGTGGGCAAGTAGCTGAGTGCATCTTTCCTATTTTTGCTATTCTAAGGTGGAACAACTTGAAAATTTTCTTTAGGTAACAAAGTTTTGACATGATTTATTTTAACCCAACTCTATTTATTTTTGCATGTTTGTAGCTAAAAATCATGGGCTTTTTTCAATTCTACTATCTGTAAGAATTCCATCTGATCTATCCAGCACTAAATATACATTTAATTGCATCCAAAAATGATACATTTCCCTTTTCGGAACATTCTAAACATGCAGAGGCTGGCAGACTGAAAATAACATTTACGAATGAGAAGCCCATGCTGTGCTTTCATTTCTTTTAGTAGGAAAAAGAATGACTCCCTGAAAATTAACAAAATACAAGAGCATATAACTTGCTAAAGGTATGAGAATTTCAGCTGGTCATTTCCTGAATAATACCTGACTATTAATTTTTTAGTTGAAAGATCATCGACTAAATATTTTACAGAGGGAGAGTACATTTATCATCCTGCACATGGTGAAGGATTTCTCTTGAATAAATATGACCAGTGAAACAAATGAGGCAAATATTAACTCATTTAACAGCATTAAAAGGACAGGCAGCACACATAAAAACTTCTGTGGGAATGAGTCTGTCCTTATGAAAGCACCCCATGAGGAAAAAGACAAAAAGTAGGGATTTCTATTAATATAACTCAACATCCCCACACTTGATTTCTCAAGCGTGATGCTGAACAAAGCCTGCTGGAACCTGAGAATGAGGATCTACACTACATATCCTACAGATGTGGGTTCTTATACTTGCCCACACCCTATAATGTTGCATGCTAAAGAAATCTAAATTTCTGTCTTTGTTCAAGCAAGCCTTCCCTATGATCCCAATACCTACTTTATTTCTGAGTAAGTGTTGTAGATAAAGACACTTAGTGAAGAATAAGTTTCATGTTTTCAGATTAAAATTACTAAAATCATGTCAGACAACGCATAAATTTCAGACAATGCCTATTAATCCATTATTAGAATAAGAACTGCATTATTAATAAGGATTTTCTTCTTGTTAAATAATACACTTCCATCTGTGATACATGGCCACCTAGTGACTAATTTAAATTGATTGAAACATTTATGTGATACATACTGCTAATTACATTTCACCTTCACCACTTTAACATATTCTGAAACAACTGTCATGGATTCAACAGTTACAAGCACTAACTTGTAACTGGTGGCAGTGAAATGATAAAGACTTGGTGAAAAACTGGGCTTGTGATTATATTAAAACGTTATTATAAAAAAGTCAAAAACAGTTGGATTATTTTTAAAAAGTTGGCCATGCATTCTTGTTTGGAAAAAAGTCATTTAACATACTTAATGAGGAACATGTTTGGCATGTATTTTTTAAATTTCAATCTAAGTTCAAGAAGAAACTGCTCCTTCTTTTTTGTTTTTCACATGTTCCAATTTTCAATAAAATAGAAACATCTTTGATCAAGTTCGGCTGAAACCACGTAGTTTTCAGAGTTTGAGAAGTTAGTTGCATTCGGGTTTGGCTTCTGTGAGGCTATGTAAAACTGATTATTAATTTTATGTTTCAGCAAATCCAAATTTTATCCTGAACTACAAATACTTACATGGTCCTTACGCACCTTCCTTTTTTGATGCTGCCATTTTATGTGGGTTTTTTCTGATGTCTTGCACCACATTTCCAAAAATGAAAAAAAACCCCTATACCACCAAAATAGTACTTGAAGTTGCAAATATGAATTTGAATTCTGCACATTAAGCTGTCAAGTTATTACATCCATAATGAATGCTCACAGATCTCTATTCAAACATAGAGAGATTAAAATCCAGACTGCTTATTTTGAATCCCATCATCTTAATTATAGATGCACATTGCTAGCAAATTTTGTTTACACATACCATTTCTTCAGAGCGCATTGTGAAATGCACACAACTGCTAGTAACCAGTGAAATAAGCAATAGAAATGGGAAACTTATTTATTACCTTGCTCTTACTGATTTTATTGCTGTACTTCCCCTGTTCTCATTAGGTTCAAGAACTACACGTTTGTACTTGCTAGTGAGCTGAACATGGACCAGAGAGGTAATTTGAAAAGTGATGATGACATTGGGATAGGTGGTCTCTTGGACTCCTGCTTCCAATAAAATAACCATACAGCAGCAAAATATGAAGAAGGAAAAATATCCAAGACCTCCAGGTAGAGACGATGGAGAAGGAAGATTAAATAAGCATAAAATCCTGACAGTTCTTTTTTCATTCCTGACAGTTCATGGCATTTGAAGGCTTCTGTATCATTAGTCATGCCACAGTGCACTTTCCCTCTCTCTCAAGCTTTCCATACATTTTCAAGCTCCTTTCTCTTGTAAAGTCTAAATGTACAATTGTTTTAGCATTGTTTTTTTGGGTTTTAAATTAAGCTTGAGGTTTGTTTTCTCTCATTGTGAAGTCAGTTTCTATGAATGAAGTTTTAACAGAGTGTAGGAAACTAAATTTGCTACTACAGAGTGAAAGATTGTTTCCACTATGTATCGAATTTTCATTGGTGATACATTCTGTACCATTACCTATTCTGTATTCCTAATTACAAGTTTAAAAAAGCTCTGGTGCGGATGAAAACAAACAGCAACTTTCCCCAGCTAATTATATTTGACCTTTACTTGCTGTGCAGTTTGCAGCATAAAAGTGCTGAAAGTAGCAGGAGTAATCTCAGGTAATGGGTGTTGTTCAACAAAGAAAATACTTCAGAAGTCACAAGTGGTAACAAAAGAAAGTGGTGTTTTCTATCACACTGCTTGTACCAGTTATTATTGGAATCACTGCTAAGCTGAGACCAGTTCCTGGCGTGTTTCTGTGTTACTGCTGCATTCCTTCTCTGAATCCGACACCAGTAACCAGCCAAGGCATATCAACAATGACTGCAATTCATTTCTTCTCCTCTTGGAAAACAGAATGGCCTGAAAACTTCTGTTCTCATCCATCTATGTTGAATAATAAAATCACAGAACAGCTTGGGTTGGAAGGGACCTTGAAGATCATCTAGTTCCCATGCCCTGCCATGAGCAGGGATCTCTTTCACTAGGCCAGGTCGCTCAGAACTTCATCCAACGTGGCCTTGAAGACCTGCATTACCAGGAGCCAGTACAGCACAGCAGCCTCTGCACAGTACCAGGAGGGAGAAAACTGTTTTTCCTAAAAGAAATAATAACAGAAATGAGAAATTTTATTTCTGCCTCAAAATATGTAGCTAAAGTACTACACAAGAAAAGAATATTACCTAGGTGATTCTTACTTCAGACTGGATGTTTCATAAGTCATATTTGTAGACCAATTATCAATCCATCCAGCTTGTGACAGCCAGGTACAAAAGGAGGAAACAGGCTTCATTTTCAGCTGGTCATGTTTGGAGAGGTGATGATCCTGCTTTCTCTGTAAAGGAGAAATTATGGGGCTAACAGCCCCCTTGATGTTAGGCTCCAAAAGCATCATCAATCCAGCAGATGAAACAATTTAGATCATACAGATTTACAATTTACAGCACACCTTCCTCAGATCTGATTTGCATTAACAGTGTATTTTTAAACATGCGCAGATGATACAGAAAATACTACTGGGCATACAGAGCTATTGGAGGAGACTGGCCATATTCTTTTTGCTTTTGATGAAAGGATTCCAGAGTTTACCAAATCAGATTATCAGGAACTTGAAAGAGTCATTTTCTGGTCAGAAGCTTTCTTGACAGCCATTTGGACAAATCTGTAGAAGAAAACAGACTTTTTGATTAACCTCTGTTGTTCTTTTGTATTAGTTTAAGGGCAGTGAGCATCTCCAGAATACTCAGTTTTATAAAATATAGTGTCAAGCTCACTAATCACTTGCCATTTTTTACATATTATCCTTCAGAACACTCATCTAATATCTCTGCATAAACATACTACTGACAATATTTGTATTTATTCTTTGCTAATGAAATTAATCACAATATGCATTCCCCATTATAAACAACTTGTATATTCCTTAAGCATTACAAAACACATTGTCTTTACCATCTTTGAGTTACTAAGTACCAAATAAGGAAAGTATTCACAATCACACAGGTCAGAATCAAGATCACCACGAAATGTTTCATCTTCCACTGAAAAGCCAAGTAATAGTTATTGATACGAGTGGGAACACAATATGAAGTACAAAAATGGAAATATGAGAGTATAAGCATCTAGTCAAATTTCATTCTATTTTAAAATTTGTATCACTGCTACAGTTCACGCCACAAGACGTTGACTTGCTCGTGTAACAGTAGAAGAATATTAATTGTTTCTAATGGAATTTTTTTAATTCCTGAGCACATGAAAACCTTGCTCTGTGTACACTAGTTACACAAAGCCCTTCCACTGAATGCATATTTATTTAGTGTCTGACATGTAAATTATTCTAATGGGAGAATGTTGTTTCAACGCAGTGTGTTGAACATTCCAGCTCTCTGAAAGTGAAATGCCATTGCTGTTCCTAATTAAGCTATTTTCCTTTTAAGTCTTACAGAGGATGATGTGAGGGATGGCAATATTGATGAAGATTAATTGGACTGAAACTAACAATGATAAAGCTGTAGATAAGGTTATTCTGCTGGGTAGCAAATGAAAATTACAGCCATTTAAAAGCTGAATATGTAAAGTCTTGGCTTTCTTAGCATTAATATGGTGTACAATGGAAAAAAAATCAGGAAATACACATATTTCGGATATTGGATATGTTGGCACTCCTCCACTCAATTAAAGAACGAAGTGAAAATGCGATATCAATTCCTAACTAACTAAGTAAATTAAATATACATATTATGTTAATGGATTATTTTGCTTTGTCTGGGAACTAGATAGATCTGTTTAGCCAATATCATTAAAAAAATATGGTGAACATGGTTCTGTCTGAGCACTGTCACTAGAGTGCTATAAGGATACCAAACAATTCCAATTGCTTCAAAAAGACAATTTTCACAATAGATGAATAGACACTTTCTTGGGTTCTTGAGGCCAGTGATGACCAGTGAACTTCTTCACCTACCAAAACTTTAGATTTGTCAAAATTCCACTGATAGCAGGACTGACAAATGGCTATGAAAAAAAACCCAACAAATATCTCAGCCCACATGATGATAAAATTTAGAGTAAATAATTCAAAATCCATCGAGCAAATTGATTTTCCAGATGCTGATTAGTCTTTTGTTAAGAGACAAATAAAAGTGCACTCACAATTTACTTCGTACACATTTGTTTACATAACTCTTTGTCAACAACAACTGGAACACAATACTGCCATTTCCTAAATCCTGGCAAGCAAGTTCTTCAAGGATGATCTTCTCAACACCAGGCAAAGTAACCACAATTGCAATTTTATCAAGAGATTTAGAAACAAACTTAAAGAGATCTTTGTAATCAGTAAAGGTACAGTTTTCTGAGAAGTCAGATTAAGTCTATTATGCCACCCTGTGAAATCATAATTATGCATATATACAGGGGCACACACAAACATATAAAGAAAAGAAGCAGCTGACCACTCAAAGTATTTATGTTTCACAGTTACTTAACTGAGCAACTCATTTTCCTGGGTGTAACCTCACACTGTAACAAGAGCAAAACCAGCAGCAAACTAAAACCAGGGCAGTTACCTGGAAAGAAATGAAACCATTGCAAAGATTTTGTACAAGCAATTTACATTGACAATGCAGAAAAAAAAGTACCAGGCACATCTGCTAGTGGTACTTTTACCTTTAGGTATGAATTATAGCACACATTTCCTCCATTAACTAAGTCAGATGGTATTGAACTGTGTATAAGTCAGTACTGCAACTTCCTTAACCTCCTCTTGCTCCAACAGTCTCACAGTCTGACCAGTTAAATAAATTTAGTTTCACATTTGCAACAGTTCTGTAGAGCTGTGGCTTTAGTGTTTATTTCCTCCATATGCACAGGTGTAGAACCTAAACAATCAAGTGGCATACATAGATCTATACATATTTATGTACACATTATGTTTATACTCATTTTATGCTTACTTCAAGTATTATGAAAATCAATAAAATCATTTGTTGTGTATACTTCCTTGTGAGTAGTGAAAATACCGTGACTACAAATCCTCATATACCGTGTATAGAAGCAGTTCATAATGCAGAGATGTTATTTACTACCCAGAAATAAAAATATCTTTTACAGTCACATTTTTATTATGCAGACATACAATACAGCCTATGAAGTTGCAACACCTGCTTATACTCATAAAAAACTTCTTACTGCATAAATAAGATGTGAAGATGTATATCTCCCACTTATCAAATTCCTCATATGCAAAATTTCTCTAATTACTGTAGCTGCCGTCACTATCAGCCATCCATTAAGAAAGAAACTCTATCTCAGTCATCCAGAGATCTGGATGCCTTCATAATGCACTACCCACAGCAGCATCCAGGTTTAGCACAGAACCATCTCAGAGCTATCAGAACTTGTTAGAAGGACCTGTTTGACAGGGTTGTATCTCTATTACATAAGACAGAGCAGAACCTAAAAAGCTAAAAGTGCATTACACAGCACTCGGCACCAGGCTCCAGCAAGGAAAACAGCTGGCTATGGAAAAGCAAAATGGCTTAACACAAAGTCAGTGCCAGTCATGACCAGCAAATCCTAAAATGCAAAACCTGTTGTTGTCTCCTTATATTCATTTTTTTGTTTAATGTACACAAATAAGGGAGATCCTTACTTAACTTGTTGAATAAGCTAAACCCCGTAAAAGAATGTTCAATGAATTTCCTAGGAAATAAGAATATTTCCTGAATATCATTAAGCAGAGCACAGAAATACACAAGAAGCCATTTAGCATAATAAAGCTCCAATGCTGTTAAGCCTCTTGAGACTTACAATTTTCAAACAAAAAGACTTCTCCACTCTCATAAAATTCCAAGCCAGAATACAAACAAAACAAACAGCAGACTTCCATCCATTCAGATCTCTCTCAGATACTTGTCATTTACAATTTACATGCTATTGAAATTCATGCAAGAAAATGAAATGGTGATTTAGGATGTTTGCAAGTCAAAGGAGAAAAGCATTTTTTTCCTATCTGCCCACTTTCCTTTTCTCAGGTGTTCTAGAATCATACTGGAAACCATGTGTATGCCTTAAGGCTCTGTGAGGACTTGGCTTTTATGAACTGTTGTGGTTTGGAAAGATACAGCACCTTTAGTTTTAGGGAGCTGGAATCTTCGCTATTCCACATCACATTAGCAACCAGTTACAATTGATATTATCCATGAAAAAGAATCAGAAAAGGCAGAAATTTAACTACATTTCAAATTAAATAACTTCACGTGTTTTATAGTCCATCCTTGTGGATGAATAACAAACTGCTTTAATTTCTAAAGTCATCCATGTCACTATGCTCTTCGACTTTTAAACACAAATGAATCACATCATCTTTGACACCAAAGACACCGAGACATAATCTTTGACACCAAGAAGCGTCTTGGTGCAGTGTTCACTTTGGTAATTTTTTTCTAACACAATAGGTAGGTAGTAATCAGATGAAAAGTAAGTTGTGAGTGGTGGTCCAGCTGCCTACATTTTCCCCACGGCCACAAGTCCATGTTAAAAGCCATATTTAAATTGCCACTTATCCATGTTCTCCACATGTTCAAAGTCTTTGGCTCAAGTACACCTCTCATGAGATGCTGCAATGCCATTATGAATGTTTTCTTACTAAATGAAAGACCAATTTTAAATCAAGATCCTTTTTAATAAAAAAATGGGGCTATCAAAGCCCTGACTTCACATTACTAATCAATTTCAACACCACACTTTCCATCAGGTCTGAAGGACAGAGAAATTCCTGCATCTTTATTTTCAGGGGAAATTCAGCTACCCCTTCACAATTTAGCAATACTAAAGTGTTTCTACTATGATTATCAGGACAAGACACACACAGAAGCTTCTTTCTTCTTCTACTTTAAGTTGCAGAGTTCCCTTTGATAGAGATGCTGGCCAGTGAGGTTTCACAAGAAAAGCATCCAGAGTGCCAAGGAGCTGTACAAGGCACAGCCAGATCTCATTTGTATTGATGGAATCACATGCTGAAAATGCCTCCAGCTCAGCTTTGGTAATTTACCTCTACTGATGCGATTTAGTTGACTGTCAGTACTGACTTGACTTTTTTTCCATGTAAACAATCTAATCACTCTACAAAATAGAAAATATGTAAATGCTATGATTTAACTTCACACAGCAATTCTGTACTAAGCTATACTCTGTCCCAGAAGGTTTTGCCACTAGATCATTATTTACTGATGGGCTGTAGGGGAGCCCTACAACTTAACCTCCAAAGGCATCAAGATGAATATTTAATCCAGGGTTTCTGCCCATTAATATTTCATTAAAGCCCAGCTATTTTCCCCCATCCTGAAAATATTCTGTTCCATTAATGATAATTGTGAATCTCAGTGGATTCAGGTTTTAGCAGCTTCTGGATATTACAATGAAATAATTCCTATGCTGGTCATTAACAGCAAAGACGGTACTATTTGCAGCTTCAAGCCCCAATACTTATTCATTAATAATTTTCTTTTAACCCAATCATTACAGGGTAGGACTTGGGTTAAGAGGTCACATTGATAACAGTATTTTTTTTTTTTTTTCAAATACCAAAAGCAGCACTTAAGCTCCAGTTGCCTTGTGATGTAAGAAATAAGGTACAGGCCCTTCTGCTGTTGTGAACTGAGCCAATTTTTACAAATGATAGCTCCTCATTCACCCAGGTAACACTAACTGGATATCAAACCCTGGGTTTTTTCTGGCCCTGTGCAGAACAATGTACATGATGACAACATAGCAACAAAGCAATGGGCACTAAATTGAATTTTCTAGATCAAGCTCAGTAGAAAAACCTTTCCCTGTGCTTTTCTATGACTGGAAGACTGATCACCAATGACTTTATTGAATGTCTTTCACAGATATTCGATTATCTAAAACAATAAAACAAAATGAGGCAGATTATTGCCTTGGGAACAGCACATTTCCTTCATTACAGAGGTACTGGAAACAAAAATACACTTCTTGCTAGTCCTGCCTGTAGGACTGGGACGAAAAAAAAATTGTTAAGCAAATGTTTAGGATCAGTACACACAGGAAAAAACCTTCCCTAAGCCATTAAACTGCTGAAGAAATTGCACTAAGAAGTTTTCTGCTATTCTTTTTAATAGCACTTCTATACAGTGTAGAGAGCTGTTTAGTGATTGTAATGGTCTAGCCACGATCTGCCTACTGAGAGAAACAAACCCAGCTCCACGTGCTGCCTAAGAACTTGAAACCTTTTCAGAGAGAGAGATGCCTCATCTAAACCCCAAAGGACCTGGTATGGTGTCCTTTAACTCCTTGCAAGAACAGTTTCATTTACAGTTTCACTCACTGGTGTAAACCTCAGAGACATCTAAGCTACATTTGATGAGCAAGTGTTTATCATCTCCGGTAGCTTTTGATCTAAAAATATATGTTAAAAAAAAAAAGTTCAATTTCATTTACATTCATGCTTACCTGTCACTTGGAAGGTTATTAATGCACATAAAATCAAACACATTTTGTTTTGAAGGCTAAATCTTCAAAACTGTAATGAGTGCAGAAGTTACATAATTGATACACATGTTCATTAACAAGCTTATTTTAGCAGCGGATTTTACTATATAATGCTTTCTATCCAAGTAACAGAAACAGAATTTATTACTTTCTTTTCCTGTGAGAATATTATTATTCAAAACATGCTTTTAATGAAATATATACATTTATATATTAACATATTTTGGCTATTATGTGTGTCTACATACATGTATCTAATTTTTATATGCAAAACGACCCCCATGTACTTCCCACTTTGCACCATATGGTCCATTTATGTGCAAGATTAATCCCATTCTGAAGGTATATAGTAACACATTTCTCATCGCTCTAATGTTTCATAGACGTTTGCAGTACTTTGGTTCTATTTCATTGCTAAATATGCTCCTTTTTTTGATTGCAGTTTTAAGTTCCACCTGACAATACAGGTGTTCAGGCCTTGATCTCATGCTCGCTGCAGTAAATAAAAGTTTTCAACTACCTAAATGAAGTAGGTAAGTGTATCTTCACCATCATTCAGAGTGCAAACTACCTTCCCTCACTACAATTTTGAGTTCCTCACTGTTTCGGCATGTGGTGAGTAGATGCATTATTTCAGAAACCTTTCACTTTAACATTACCTTTTGTGAAAATATTTTCACTTTGCAATTAAAGCATTTATACATTTCCTTGAGAAATTTTGTGTAAAACCCATTTTCTTAATATTTTTCTTCATTACTCTCGCACTATTTCTACACTGAATTCCATTGTCAATAAAAGGAAGATTTTTGTTACAGAAAAAATAAAATATTCCTTTTCCCTTCTCAGTCACACAGAGACACAAAAACAAACTGACAAGTTGTTTTCAAAAAGAAAAAAGTAACAGTTATTTACTTTTTTTTTAACCTAAGTATATCGCCAAGTGAAGAGAAGATAGAGAATGAACTGGTATGTATTCTGTCTCATTTTAGGTTTCAAAATGTTTTGAGAGCAGTGACTATGACCAGAAGAGTGTCAGCAAGTCAGGTTGAAAGGGGTAGGTAGAAAATTGAAAAAGTACAAAAATAAATCAAACATGCAGGGACTTTTGTGTAGTTTCATCACAAATCTTGCTATATTCAGCACAAAATGATCCTAAACAGCAGTTCTGATGTAACAGCTGATCAGTTTAATAGATGGTAAGCATTTTGCCCTGTTGTGATGAGTGACGTACAGGGGCCTTTTATTCCAGATGAGACCTGCATTTTTGACCACAAAAAAGACTTGTACAAAGCCTCGTGTTTAGGCAGACTCTAAAATGTGATGGTCTATTAATTATTTAGACAAGGTAGGAAGTTATTAAGGGTTGCATTAAATACCGTCACCGTGCATGTGTGAGCAAAAACATACACATAGCAAATGCTCTGATGATAGGTGGCAAATGCCTCACATATACTCGTGAAGAACAGACTTGATAATGGCCAAAATGATCATTAATTAAAGCACAGAACTGAAAGATGCATATCTAGAATGTCATTCACTACAAAGCCTGCATGGGGTGAAGTTGAAGGATATACATATGAAGAGCTAATGGTCTATGGCTGGCTTCTACAGATCTTCTCCCTGATAAGGATTTTGCTTCTGAAAGATAAAGAGCAGCAAGAGATAACTCACTTCATGGGGCACTTCTCAATTTGTAGTCTGACTTGGACTACAGAAGAAAATAAATGGGCAAAACGTGTAACAAATTTGGGGACACATTTAAATGCTTTCCTATTAAGAGATTTCTTTAAACAGTCAGAGTAGTAAGTGCCATTATTTCCGTAAGTGAACGTGCCTTACGCTGTCTATTACACTCAGTTATTTCTGTCATTTTGTGTGTTCTTGCTTGAAATGTTAGAGATTGGTGAGGAGAAGTTTCCTCCACTGAAAAAAAAATACAGGATTATCACTTATTTTACTAAGAGGAAAATATAAAGTTTTATATATACGCAAAAATAGTTATGTGCTTGTGTGAGAATGTGTCTATATATGTGTAGCTGAGTTGAGGTTTAAGTGTAGCCTAACATTAATAAAAGCAATGTTCCACACTAAAATACCTTCATGTAAAGGCACACTCACCTCAAAGATAGACTTGTTACACACAAAATTTTTGTCTTATAGTCATATTGTCTTTATCCTTTTTATGTGTTTTCATCTACTTTGTCAGAATAATGACATAGAACTTTAATAAGTAGTTGACCAAGGCTTATATTACTGGGCAGAATAGTGCATAATTGAGAGAGTGAAGAAAGCACTCATTTAAAGAACTGTTAAAAAAACCCAAAACCAAAACAAAAGCTCATCCCTTCTGTGTGCTTGTGTCCATTCAAAGATGCCAAAGATCTTGTGAAAAGAGTAAATGACATTGAGTTGACTTTTAGGCAGACTGCCACCTGCTTGAGGAATCCGAGGGTGACATGGTTATTCAGTTACACCTGTATCATTCACCTATGCATCAAACTCCTTTTAGGTGCTCAGAAATTTTAACTTTTATTTTATGTTAAAACAAGATATGGTGTCATGTTTTCCTGAGAGACCTAAAATCTTTTTTTTTTTTTTTTTTGTAATTTAATTACATATCGTAAAGAAAGAAAAATGTGTAAGATGATGATACAAACAGTCTTTTGTATGACTGCTGTAATCTGCACATATAATGACATGGTATAATCTATGAAAAACGTTAATTTCTAACACACAGGTCTAGGTCAGTAGGAAAACAAGCAAAACCCCCACATTTGTACTACCAAGCTGTAATATCCCTCTTACTCCTCTGCAAACTCTCAGCAGGTACATTAACAGACGCCTCAAGATTGTTACAATGGGTAAGAAGCAGCATATGTCCACATACAATTACATACTCCTAATTTCTTTAGGTTGGAGTCTAACTAATACATAAAATTAGCAAAAAACAAACAAACAAACAAAACCACAAACAAACAAACAAACAAACAACAAAAAAAACCAAACCCAAAATATAAAAAGTGGCCATTGTATTTGGAAAAAGTTATTCATGCTCTAAGAGAAATTTTAAGAATAGAGAAATAGTTCTATAACTACTTCTTAGTGCTTTTTAAATTTCATGTTTATTTCATAGTATTTGTTTTTAAAGGTCATTCTAGATACTTATAGTGGCACGTTAACCTTTCAAATATAGAACTGTAGATGTATACATCCATAAAAGGAGGCAAAGGAAAGAAAAGTTGTTTAAAATATTAAAACCAACAAAATTCCCAATCCTCCCTCCAGAAAACTGTATCGATACAAAAAATTATGTTTATTTTAAAAACCAAGACCAAAATGGTCACATATTATGTGACTGATGTTGACAAAAGTATCTTTATCTGAACCTGGAAAAATACAACTCCTAGCAGTCATCACTAAAACAGATGCCAAAACTGAGGCATGATCATAGCTTTAGATGAATGCACAAGGAAGTATTTTCCACCTGCCCTCCTCCCTAGGAATGGAACTGGGAAAAAAAACCTCAAAACTTACAAACAAACCCAACCCCAAATAAAAAAAGTAAGTAGTGTGTTAAAATCTCTGAACTGCTGTAAGACTGCAAGCGCTGAACTTCTCTAACAGTTCCAGCATTATGCAGAAGTAAATAATAAATAAAAAGCACTGAAAACAACTTTTTTTAATATAACCAAAAAACCAGGTACAATGTAGAAGGACTAACCTGACACTAGGAAAAAAAAATTAGAAACAGGTTATCATGTCCCTCTCCAGAATGCACATTTCTTTAAACTGCAGATGAGAATCAATGATGTTTTTCCCTCACAAATCTTGGGAGAAGAGAGGCATAGAGCTCTTGTTACACCATTCGTCATCGATATGAAGTTGGCTTGTTGGAACAGAATATTACTTCTTATATGCCCTTGATATGTGTATGTGTGGGTCTGCTGCTCCCTCCTATCTCTGCTTAGTACAGGAATAAGAAGTACTGACTTCTGCGTTATCAGTGGAGCTATCATCAGTGGCCTGCTGAATGGTTGTGGAACACAAGCTAAAATCTAATTAATTTTTTAGGGAAATTATCTATAGGAATTATACCAGTTATAGACAACACATTTCAACATTGCCAGGAAAACTGTTAAATACACCAGGGAACACAGACTCACAAGCATGCCTTCCAGGCAGAGCAAGGAAGATGCATCCATTCCTTGCTGACAGTTGCTAGAGACTTCACCAAAAGCAGAGGAGAGATTCATTAAGGTAGCTCCTGCCAGAGAAATGCCATGAAATGGACAGCTAGCCCATATCAGAACCAGATATGCCAATTAGCATCAAAATAAATACCTGAAGCATTATTCTTTCTCTTTTTAAATCAGAACTCTTGCACAGTAAAAAAATTCCCAGGTAGGCAGAGGTTTCAATGAAGCACCAGCGATCATTTATATTTTCTTCCCCATTTGAAAGCTGAAATATCAAGCCATAACCAAACCAGTCCAACTCAGTTTTACAACAGAAGTTTGGGTACAGAGATATCTTCCTTTCGAGGAAAACTGAGTAATTTGACCTTGAACTGTGATGCTCTGACCAAAATAATTCAAGAACAAGCACGTAAAGATTTTACCGATCTCATGTTCGATTCTGTATGAACAGCCAGTGATGTTAACAGTAGAATTACTCAGCTGTAAAAGCTAAAAACAAAATGAAAGGTCAGGTGATGTTTTTCTCCAGATGCAGACAAGGCACAGTGCAATGTGATCTGCTGCTTACACTGCAATTCCCTCAGGACAAGGGCCTTTTCTGTGGTTTCACAAATTTGAGCACAGCTTGATCCCTGGCTCTAGTGTGAATTCCCAGGCACCGCTAGAAGTTCAGGGAGCAGTCTGTAACATTCCCTGACCACACCTCCCGGTGCAGACCGACCCTGACCTCGGCAGCACCATGACCACAGCAGCTGCTCTGCCCTGTGGCACACGGCTGCTGCTTCACACCTGCTCTCACCTTCAGTTGCCAGTGAGGCACAAAGTACAAATTTTTAATGCAAGAAGACAGAGACCAGGATCCAAACAGCAAAACACAACAGTTAGAGGAATTTCTTTATCTTACCTGTTACACTGGAGTCAAGAGATCAGCCACGCATTCCACCCAGCACAAACTTTCCACTGCTGTTAAGAAAAAGAAGCAGCTGCACAGCTCTTGCTTCACAGTCCTGACTACAGACATACAAGCCAAGCCATAGTGCAGCTAAAGGAATGCTTAACATTTGCCAGCTTGGCTAGGGAGTATATTATTTACCCCCTTCTGGTGCTTCTTGAAGCTGAAATAGAGTTATGTACCCACAGATGTATACAAATAAATGGTTCAGTGAAAATTTTATTTCAAAATTTTCTGTTTTAAACAAATAGAGAAGTAAGAACTCTGAAATCAATTCCTTTCCTACTTATTCAAGCACTATGGAAATATAATACATTACCAGCCTGTTCTGAGCATAAGAAAATTTCTTGGATTCATGCTGGCAGTAAGTGGCCCTCTGAGGATTTGGGTGTTCCCCCTGCAGATACTCTCCCTGTTCTTCTGGTTGATCTAAATCTTATCAATTTCTCCCTCCTCAAGTAAAAAGCAGTCCAACTCAGACAGCTTGTGGTTTGCGAGATTGAGGTGGAGGGACGATGACAGTCTGTCTGTCTCAAAATCTATTTCTGAATTCATTTATGAGCCCTCATAAAAGATGTAAGAGAATTATGAAGGCAGAGAAATAATGAAATAGAAGTCTTTTCCAAACTGGTCTCTCTATCCCACCACGCTCAGATATCTGATTTCCATTGTGACACACTTTCTTCCGCATTGATGAATTTTAATTTCTGTTGCTCAAGGGTAACATTTCAGGAGCAGTGCGAGTGGTCATTATATCACATACATATTAGAGTCTACCTCTCTTTAAACTAGATGCCTGAATTAATAAGGTCCTTTTCCTGTACTGTGCTGCCACACTGGCAAATACTATCTGACTGAGTAAAACTAAAGTGAAAAAAGTGCTTTCCCAGCTGTCTTGTGAAGTCAAGATCAGAGAACAGCATGCAGTCTTTTGATATTTCGTGTCAGCATGTGCATTCTCCACAGCTTTCCATATTGCCGATGGAGACCTCGTTCCTTGACAGCCTTCAACTTGATAAGGGGGCAGAGAAAACTCCTGCCTCCCCCCCAGCACACCCCACCCCAAACACATCACAAGGCACCACCATAACAGAGTATTAAAAAACATGTTATTTCTGCCAAGTACAGATTTAGCCTAGTGAAGGCCAATTCTCCCTTCTTGATATACACGTACAAACATTTGGAATGATGCTTCAGAATTCATAACTGCGCTCACTAATATTTTGACCCCTACAATTTTATCTGCCCTCTGCTTTGAAGGTAGGATATAATCAACTCTAAATACGGGACCTGATTTATTAATACTGGTTTTGAAAGATGGGTGGAAGTATAATGACGTTTACCTTTGGCTGAAGATGGAAAACTGGACATCTACCAAAACAAAGTGCACGAATTACTGACAACAATTTAGGTTTTGTTCTTTACTGCAGAGTAATAACTTTGCCATGTGCTGAAAATGTTGCAGTAGAAAAGATATAAAACACCTTTAAGAAGTTTTTAAGAGTAAAAATGTAACGCTATTTCCTTACAAGAAACTAGCTTATTATATATCATACTTTCTATTTTCATATCAAGAAATCAAAAGGCATAATAGTGCTACAGAGCTGCACAGTGTCTGAACACTATCCCAAGACATGAACTCAAACTTCAGCGCAAAAAAAGAAAGATTTATGCCCATTTCATTATGGTGCAGCAATTTCTTTGTAAGTTGTCAAGAGCAAAGCTGTCAGTCAACGTCACTGAAGTACTCAAAGGACTCATTTGCTTGGGTAAAATGCTGCTCTACGGTTTTCTGAAGCACCTTTTCAAAATATAGCTTGGGTATTCCAGCCCAGCAATAAGTTGCCGTATAAAAGTATGTTAACTGTGCAGAAGCTGCTAGCAATTTTGCTTTCTAAGTGCTCAGTCAATACTGTCTGATAAGATCATATCAGCAACACGGCCAGCCTTTCAATATGAACCAATTCTGTATCTTATCTTTTCCCAGGTGACTGTCTGTGATGCCAGGTGAAAGGGTGATGAAGACCTCAAAACATGATATAAATCATAGATGCCTGCAAATTCAATTAGCAATCAAAAGTCCATGGATAGCTGTTTAGCAGAAATATGTAAGACCTGGCAAGATACCAATGGATTCTCCTGTTTTAACATAAAAAGAGAGCCATTGTCACGTGCAAGAGAAGATCTAGTTTCTAATTTTTTTTCCCATATTTGGAGAGAAACTCTACCCCACCCCGTGGCTGGTTTGCCAGACTGGCTCTGTGCTTGAAGCTGCTGCTGTGTTCCAGCCATCTCACTCACACACACAAACAGGCACCAAGGGGAGCACATCTGCATAGGAAATACCTCCCCAGACCTGTGCCTGCTCCTTCAGCAACCTCAGTGTGTTTACTCCTATCCATTTCTCTAGTTAGAAGAGCTCCATCATTGCTGCAGCTAAGATATGACTCAGTTTTGGAAGGAAGGAGATAAGGAGGAGGAGGAAAAGAAAGTAAACAACTGTATAGGGAGGAGATAAAAAAAACCCCTTTAGAAATAATTGCTAAAAAGTACTTATTTCAAGGCAAATTAAAGCAATATATCAGTTAATAGTGTTGCACCCTCAAGACAGAATGTGCTCAAACCTGCACTGTCAGATCCCTTGTATAAATAACTTCTGGAGTATCTATCTAGGTTCTTGGGATGCACATAATATTATTTTAAGACACAGTATCCTGATTTTTTTTTTTTTAGGTAGGGTTGGAGAGACAATACTTATGTATTTTTTGTAAAGTGCGCACCCTTACTTTATGATTCCCAGATTTCTTACTGTTTCTAGAAATTTACATAGTTTGCTTGTTTTTAAACTCTTTTTAAATGTTTTTTAAAAATGTCTACACAACACTTTTTAAAACTTCTTTTTATTAATATCTTAAAAATATCTAATTGTAGCAGTGTTATTCTACATGTTATAAATTTTGTTCCTTTCCAGGTGACAGCAAGCAGCAACCAAAAAAAGAGTAAGTTATGTTTGAATAATATATTTGCACTGCTATTATTTGTGTTCTCCGTCTCTCTCAGAACGGGAACTGTTGGCAGCTTTCTGGAAAATGAGTTTTGTAGTATACAGCAAATACAAGAAAGACAGAAATGCATTAAGATTTGAGACTGACAGACAGCTGGCTGGATTTAAAGGGAAAGTAAGTATAGTGGTGGTAGCATCTATGTGAACTTAATAGCAGAAAAGTGAGAGTCATGGGACATCTGGGATCAGATCAGGTTCTGTCAACTGGAAGATGATATTGCACCTTTAAAACCATCAGGGCTCCCAGTCTGGTAAGCAGACAGAGGATTTAAAAATGCATCTGTCTAGCATTAAGGGAGCCCAAAGGAGTCTGAGCAGGCAGAAGGATTTGTAAAACCACATCAGTTTAGGATAAAGTTTAGCCTGCTCTTCCTGGCTCGTTGAGAAATAGGAGAATTCAGGGAGAGCATGCAACTTCTTTTCTCGTTATATCTTTTCCAATTATTCTTACATTGGTTTTCGGTTTGCACATGCTTAGTATGGACTGGAATGCCTATGGCTATTTAACACCATTCCCTCTCTTTGTAGCTATAGTTTTGCTTTCCCTCACTGAACACTAAAAGAAATCAAATAAGAATAACTTCAAAGTCACCCAATGAAAAAAGGACACAGGTGCAAAACATCCTCTTGCAGTGGCTGATTTGAAAGTGTACTGAGGAACAGAGGTTTTCATACTAACGATGTCACCTCATTTATTTTATCATGGAGTCATTGTTACACTGGGTTAGTTCCATTACACCAATAATTTTAATTGCAGTTGCCAAGGTGTGAACAAAGTATTCCTCTTCTTAGGGATTTACATTTCATGGAATAAGTAAATTACATAAAACTCAGAAAAAGGAAAGCTGTTAGAATTAATAAGAGAGATTACCCCCGGAATATAGTCTCCAAATAATTAATTCTACAATTTCAATATTAGAATTCATTATCTTACATGACCCTCCAAAATTATCTTCATTTTTTGACCCTCACAGAGACTGAAAAGCCCTTCCTTTCTGTCATATATTTGAGAGGGTCCTGTAGGATACTGGAATTTGCATAGATTCTACATAAATTTTTCTTGCCAACTAGTTGTTTAAATTTTAAGTCTGTTACTGATGACTTTAAACATTATTTTTTAACGTTTCCCTAGCTAAGAGTTTGCATGTATGGACAAGATTTTCTCTGATATTTTGCTATTATTTTAATGATTTCTTGCCGTACGTAAATTTCACAACACCCTATTTTCCTTAGAGCATCTATTTTAGTACTGGTAAACAGCAACTAGCAAACGCAGTGATGACTGTAGATCTCTATTTCAAATGGTCCCACTGCTGTTCCTTGCCCCTCTGTCACACTTCAGTTCCTTGGCAGGCAGCATAATTTGGCAAAAGTAAAAGAGAAATACTGGAAGAGTTCTTCTATTTACTCCTCTGTCAAGCAGGGTAGGAATTGCTTAAGAAGTATCGGAACTTTCCATACAAAGGTGCTGGAGTTATTGGGAGGTCTAATAAGTAAAATTAAAAATGACCCAAACATAAGGCATAACATTCACTAAGAATGACAGAATAAGGATAACATCGGGTATGATCCCAAAACCAAGTAAATACTTTTCTGTAATTAACACAGAGGCAAGGACATTGATGATGATCAAAGGGAAGACAGGCAGGTGAAATATCTGATAGTGAACTTATATCCTGAGATGAGAAAAAAATCCCCAAATTAAAGTTTATCAAAAAAGCAACAGGGAAAGTTCTTAAAGGAAATTACATTGAGAGGAGAATTATATCATAAAATAACAGGAAAACTGTAGATCTTGTACTTTAAGAATGAGAAGAAAAAAGCAACACTAGGCAAGCAAATTGAAGAGCATTAATTTTATCCCAGCTGAGCAAAACTTTATGCCTCAAAACTTGTGTGTAAAAGGCAGACATATAAGTTAATGGAAGTTTGGTAAATTTGTGTTGAAGTTTATTGAAAATAGATTGTTCCAGAATAATGCAATAATTGTTTTAATAAACAAGACAAATTTACTAAACTCAAATAAATTTAATCTAAGCTCACATAAACTACTCTATGTCCAGTATTGTCCTACAACACAAACAATTAGTTCAGCTGTAAAAGACAGGTCATAGTACAAGAATTGCAGACTGTGTAAAGCATTAACTAAAGAAAAATAACAGTAATTTGCACTGGAGTGAAAGTTGTTCAAGTATTCCCACAGGATGAGTCTCAGAACTAACATTAATTTTTTAACAGTAACAACTTTGTGGGAGAAAAAGTGCATGGACGTACACACTGTGTTGATCAGGAGAAATCACCAAATAAAGTTGGGTGTAATGGGGAGTAACTCATGGGAACGATGGGAGCAGTAATACTGTGATGATACTCAGACAAAGTGCAAGATCTTTTATTCACCAGTACAAAGAATTTCTAGTTTTAGATATGAATTATTTGGATGTGACAAAGGAAGACAGACTTGGGTTTCTTTTTCAGACTGATTGACTGAGCTATTAATTCAGTGTAACTGTGGAAGAAACAAGTACAGTCTTGTGAGGTGGCAGCTGATGTATTTCCATTTTGTAAAGTATCATTAATGTCATGGTACAAAAGCCCTTGTGAATCAAAACAGCTTAAAACAGTGACATCTACCCTGCCCATAGCACTGAGATAATGAAAATGTGCCTCTTAGAAAGCAGAGAACTTAGTCAACTATTGCACTGTCACTTTTCAATGAGTAACAAACTCATTAAAACTGAAGATGATAAGGCGCTATATTCCTGTGCCTGAAGAAGTTCCTCACACCAACTGGAAACCATAAACAATGCAATTGTTATGAAGAAGCACAAGCCTCAACCAGTAGAAGGCAACTGGAGAAAGTTAACTCATTGGGCTGCTATTTTGTGCCTTGTGTTCAGAATTTGAAGACAGAATTTCTAATGAAGCACCACTACCTGAATGGCAATCCATCATCAGCTTACATATCTAATGGCCTAGAGCAAGCTTCAGCAGTTCACCTTATACATCTCAAATGATCCTTTTATGTCTCTTTTTTATTGCTGCCATTGTCTAAAGAACGTGTTGCATTTATGAAGACTGTATAAAGGACTACAAGACTATGAATGTAAGTTACCTAATTAGGTATTTCTTTGTTGCAGGTGTTCCATGTGTAAACAGATCTCTGCATTTTCATTGCACATTCCTTGGTCTGCAGGGCTGTGTGATTTGTTACCTCAAAACTCCAAAGGATTAAGAAAAGAAGCCAGTTAAAATGCTACACCATAGCAAAACAAAACAGGGTTATAATAATCGCTATAATTAACCTCTAGCATTGAAGGTACAACTTCTTAATATCTCATATACCAATAAAGATTAATCCTTTTTTGTTTTTCTATTAAAGTACTCTTTTGGAAAGGATACAACTTAACAACCCTGGAACCGGGTATATTCTTTATACTTAGAAAAAGAAAAAAGGCACAATATTTTCTGATTTTACACAAATATTTTGAAGCCTTTCTTTCTGCAGTACCATGACAGCAGCTTCTTGTTGTTCAACATCTACTACCTCATGATGGGAAACAAACGTACTAACACAATTTTATACTTTGGATTTTCATTGCTTTGTATCCTCCCATATGTGCATTTCTCAGCAAGCTCTCAGCACTCAATCATTTTGCCAAAAGCTACCAGCCTGAACAAAGCTTTATCTCAGTCACCACAACAAAACGGGGGATTGTCCCAATCCAGGGACATGTCCTAAACCGGATACTGGGTTAGGGGAGGGTTTGAATATACCCGGAGTGAGATTAAGACACAAGTGTGGTCAAATGTTGGTAACCAAGATGATAATCCACTTTTATTTGCTATCAAGGAAGAAAGCAAGGAGGAAAGATAGGAAAGGAGGAAAAAGCAAAGAATTACAGAAAGCAAGAAAGGCAATCACAACCAGGAATCTGCAGCATCCCGTGAAGAGCCTTTTTCTTTCATATTTCAGTGGGGAGAGCTCTGACAGGACCCAAGCAGTGGCAAGACAAGTTGTTTTCCAGCAGTTCTCCATAGGGATCAAAGTAGAAAAACTGGCCAAAGTTGTAGCCACAGGCTTTACTTTCTATAGGTTCTGCATGTTTGTCTGGATCCTCTGTCAGAATCTAGCTGGGACAGGCCGACATGATGCCACCTGGAGTACTGTGGTACCATTTTTCAAAAAATCAATTAAAAACCCCCTCTGTAACAGGAGCAAGAAGCACAAGCTAAGCTCGGAAAATCCTAACACTGATCTTGCATGATCTCTTCATCTGATTCTGTGTAATTAGAACACACTCTTTCCAAATATGTCTCCTTAGCTAATTATAGCACTGAAAAGGAAATCTCACAGCAGTCCAGAATCAGGCAGGGGAAAAGGAACTGAGGGTTTAATCACCAACCTAAAGGCAAAGGCAGTACATTATGCAGCATGATTTTGAAAGTAGTTCTACTGATTCCCTATCAGGGGTTATATACCTGCAGTCAGGCTTATCTATGGCATAAATCAGTATATTTCAGTGGAGATACCCTTGGGAAGAATTTGGCCTGTTTTAAGACATAATTTAAAATTCAAAATTCATCCTGGAGTGGTTCAGAGAATTACATTTTCTATAATTTTTGTGTTGTCTTTTTCAGCATTTTCTGTAAGACATAAAGGTAATGGCCAAACTCAGAAGACATACAGAAACATCATCATTCTAGATGTAACCTAACAATAAGGGCATGTACACAGGGACATATTTCTGCATGTTTTTTTTTCCTCTGACAGTGTCTTTTAAAGCTTTAGAAAATACATCATTATTCACCAGGTAAATCAGTATATTGATTGCTGAAGTAGTTCTTGTACAATTGTATCTGCACTTTTAAAGTAATCACACTATTATTTTTCATTTCAATATATCTGACACATGAGGTGTGATATGTGATTTGTGGAAAATTTTGACTGAAAGGGGATGGAACAAGGAATGATTTTTTTTTACAGGGTACTTTCGCATCAACTTTCACATAAAAGAAAATGAACATCATGAATGCACAGAGATTTTAAGGAAAAATTAATAAACCATAGCAAAAAAATTTAACAACATCAACTGGAGAACTTTTATGTGCTTGCTTGTTACTCATCAGAGATACACAGTAGATACTCCAATACTAGGACTACTGTGAGCAGCAGAATAATGAGTTTAAGCTTCAGTAGAAAGTTAAGGTGTAATCTTAACCTCAGTAATGTCCAAGTGAGCAGATGCTATGATCAGCTTTGTTACATGGGAGGTATTGAGATGCTGTGCAGGAAAAATCTTTTGTGTAATTATGTGCATGGAAAAGTAAATTCCGAATTTTTGCCTGAAAGCACTTGGTACTGAGAAGAACTCTTCCTAAATTATCATTACCACAAGTGTTTTTAGCCTTTCTTCCTCTTTCTGGCACAGCAATTGCTACTTAATCTCCATCTGCAGCTGTTGAGCTGCTTCACTGTCCAAACAACTGTCTGCAGGCCCCAGAAATAGTCTTTTTGTTGATGACCTGGCTTTAATCCTCTTCATCCTATTCCCACAGCAGCTGAAATTAAGCAAAACCAACTTTACCTGACGAGAAGCAGGAGAAGAGCCCAGCAGTCTGGGGCTCATCCCCCAGTGCACATTATTAAATGTGCATCTGAAGGGATGGAGGCCTGCAAGTGAAAAAGACAGACACACATTGCAAACCTTTTTCCACAGTGCTTGAAAGGAGAGAGTTCCTTAATTCCTGGTCACAGGTCCCCTCTGACCTCCTCCTGGAAGCATTAATGATAAAGGTGATAACACTCAATGAATGCCTCGTAACCCTGAACATAACCTCCAGATTTAATTCAGCCATTCTTGTCTCTTAAACTTTCTGTCAGAGTCTTGTTCAAGAGTTATGTTATCTTGGCTTATAACTTTGACCTCTGAAGGCTAGGGGCATGGAGTCAATCAATTTTTCATACTTGAGACCTACGTGAAAAACTATTTCATTATGTCTTGGTATTCACTTTCTGAAATATTCGCTTTGAATATTGCAAATGTGTTTTACTCAAAAGTATTATGAAAAAATGGAGCTTTTCCAGCTGTAGTCGTGTTTTAATCATCCTTATTTTAGCTGAGGGGGTGTGTGGGGCTGTGTGGAGAGGTGGTGTAGTATGTGGGGAGTGAACCAACAAAAAGACTCCCGAGACATTCAATAGTAAAACACAAGTGAGCTGGTATATACAAATAAAGAACTTTTTACTTTTTTTACTTCCAAACTGCCAAACTAATGCTGTGTTCTATTTTTATTCTCACATTTCATGTTTTACTTGAAGCCATAGGCAACAGAATAAAGAGGAGGAAAAGGCACCTAACAATTCCTGTTTGCCTATCCCTCTCACAAGTCTCTCATTATGAGCAGCCCTTATTTCCACTGTATGTACAGTTATAGGTATGAATTAGTTTAAATATCAAAGTAGGCCATTAAATAGGTAGACAATTAGATAATCTCCATTAGAGAAAAATACTGCTGTTTAATTAGCTTGTTAAAAAACACCCCCATACACATACCCCAAGGATAAAACCTCCTCTAAAAGAACAAAAAGATATTTAGCCACTACAGTTGCCAACTTTCACAGGTATACAAATGCTTTTCTCAGAGAGAGAATATGTAGAGTGCATTGTGAGATTTACTCCTCTTAAAGTCACAGGATTCAAAAGTGCCTGACACCTATTCTCTTGGCCACTATGGCTGAATGCAAGAGAGAAAATTCTGGCCACATGTGTATTGGAGGAGAGGAAACCTCTCTTACCCCTCTCCAAAACAAGATGCTCAAAACACTAGCCACCTCTGAGCAGTCTGTGGAGAATCCAACTTACCTGGCACAGCTGCAGCTGTTCAGTTGCTTCCTTGTCCCCATCTTCCCAAGGTACACGTCTGCCTTTCCATCTCCTACATTCATTATTTTCAAGGATATATTTTAATTTTCTTCCTAATTAGGAAAGCTATGCAGAAGGATTCATTGACCCTTAGAAGGGCCTATTCACTGTCAAGCCCAGAGTCAATGCCTGGAAGCATAATTTATTTCTCGCTATATTTGAACTGCTGCTAAATCCTGGAAGAGGAAACACCAAATGACATCATTACTCTGCAAAACAAAATGAAATTTGCTAAATTTTATGTAGAACCTGAATACTCTTGCAAATGCTCCTGTAAATTTATATTACCTAAGTAGCAGAAACAACTTTTCCCACTTGTTCATGTTACCTGTAGAATACGGTTTTATGAAGATAGAGATATAATGCAGAAAGAAATCTTCACTACTCTATAAACTTTCCATATAAAAAGAAAACCTACAATCATAGAACATTCTGAATTAAAAGGGGCCCACAAGGATCATCAAGTCCAGCTCCTGGCTCTGCACAGGACAACCCCTGAAATCACCTCATTGTAATTCAAATACAAATTACATGAACTAAGGTTTGACACAAATTTGGATGGAATGAGAAGATATTCGGAGTCTGAACTGCACTTCACAAAGCAAATAGTTAACTGAATCAGTCAATATCAGTAAGGATATTTTCAGAACACAGCTTTGTAAAATACAAAATATCCTTATTTCTCAAACACAAAAGCACAAGATTAACAATGATAATGCTATAAATCTTTAGACACCAACTTAAAATATTTTCCAGCTACCAAAATCACTACAATTAATAATTTCAATATGGAAATAATTTACATTGTCCAGGGGAAATTCCCCCAACTAGTTTGAAACAACATGATTTAATGAATTTTAACAAGATATGATTTAAAAAACAGGACCAAAACTCCCCACAAGTTTATTGTACTGTTGCCAAACAGTAATTCGTTGGCATGCTGTCTCCACCTAACTTTTAGGCAATCAGCAAACCTGCTTGGTGCAACAGACATCATGATCTTTGGCTCCATATAAAATAAGGGATCTTAAAATGAGAGTTACAACTCAGGCATCATGTGTAGGATTCAGAGCAAATACAGATGCTTATCATCATTTTAGCTGTCAAATTGTATCCTGACTACCTTCACTTGCTTTTCCAAAATGTGTGTCTTGTTTCATCTGTCATCTCTGCAGTGATTTCTTGAATACTCTCAGCCTTCTACCTATTTAGGCAACTGAATCCCAAATGGCACCAAGCTCATAACCTACCAACCATCAGCTGAGCCTCTAACATGTGTGCATTTGATTCGGAGCCAACAGACATTACTTACAATCTCATCTACAATAAAAGATTATCATCATATGTTTTCCAAAGGCTGAAAGCATCCCCAAAACCTGAACTTCCAAGGATAATAAAATACTAACCCTGAAAGACCTTAAAGGCTGCATTCTAAGTTTTGTTTTTCAGGAAATAAAATTTTGCTTCACCACTTACTTGAAGACCTACAGTAAATCTGCTCTGTAAATCTCACAAGTCACTAGAAGGAATTGTCTTTGAAACTGAGGCATAGCTTATATCCTACTTAGCAATTCTATCCTCTAAAATTGCATCAGGATGTCTAGTTACAGGCAATCTTTCAGCTGCATGCAAATATGATATTGGCTTCCACAGTGCTTTACAAGCTTCACGGTACTACACACCATTTTTACCAAAGAGAGAACATTCCCAGCACTTGGTGAGGAGATAGCCTCCAGGCAGAAGACATCTCAACACCCACATTCTGATTTTCCACAAGAATATTTTCGTAATCAATCATGGCACATATAATTATTATATAAAAAGATAAATAACCTCACATCAACTTCCCTATAAATGCTGATGTATTACAACTAAGTTTGACAGAAGTCTAAAGGCATCAAGGATACTGAAGCAGATAATGTATTTTTGGCTTGGCACCAGCCATGGACAGAGTCAGAGCCACACACCTCAGCTGTGGTTCACAGATGTGAAACTGCTGGGAGTGCCACACGGGCACTAGTGAGGGGAATCAAGAGGGATGGCAGTACAGGGATGTGCATATTTTGGTCGTGGGCAAACCTACATCATTTGTGTCGAGAACTTAAGTTTATTGAAGGGAGAGCAGATCACAAAAGTTCCAACCTAAAATGATGTGTTACACCTCTGTCATACTATTAATGATGTCCAGTGTCAGTGGATATAAGGCAGGCTGGGGCCTACACTGCAGGAACACAAACAACTATTTGGTCAGGGCAAGGCACTATGAGACTTTACTGAGACATCTGTCCGTGACATCGAGTTTGGAGGACCAGTTAATCTCTGTCCAGCTGTCAGTGTAGCTGCCCTCACCCACCTCACTCCAAACAGCAGCAACCACTTTTCTGGGGTAATGGGACTCCCATCTCTTACAGAAGCCTCTGCTCACAGTCCAGAACACCAGAATGAGTTACTCCTTGCTCCTGACCATCTTTTGTTCCAGTTATCTGTACCCAGGTATCTCCCCAACACAAAGATAAAGCAACCTGCATTCTGGTGTAAGAGATACCTGCATATTGCCCCCCTCAGCTATGTCACATGAAGCAAGGAAAACCATGAGGGAGGATATTTCTCCCTCCTTCCCCACCCTATAGGAAACACAAATGAGGGGTGTTATGCTACACAGGCAGGAGATTTTCCTCTGCCTAGCAACTGCTGTTTTCCCCTCGCAGCATATGGTCTTGTTTAGTTTTTCTCTCCTAGCAGTGAACTAATAAACAAGAGGAAGGCCTCTGTCTTTTCACCAAGGGAAAACCAGAAACGCACTTCTAACGAAAGGTAGACACTTATCCTGGTGCCAAGAAAAAGTGTTCATGCCCCATTAAACAGAAGGTAGATTCCTGTCTCTCTGGTTCTTATGTTTGTTGCCTCAGATTGTTAAACAGAGCAAGGGCACTCCTGCTTCCAAGCACCTGCATTTAATTGCAGCTTATTTCATTCCCCACAGGGAAACAGGAACAGCTGCAAAGGAACACTGTACTGATGCAAGAGCAGAAAATATTCTTTTTTCCTGAGCAGGAAATGTGCTCCTTTCTACAAAAAGCACACCACTCTAGAGAGAAATCATTAGGAAAAACATCTAGTACCGCTTGCTTTTCCTCTGTTTTCTTTCTTAATTTGAATTCAAACAAGTTAATAAACTACTACTGTAAAAAAAATTTTAAAAATTCAAGAATCTATAAAGAATGTTTAAAACTTGCTTTTCAGGAAAAAGAATGTTTTTTGGCTGAGCAATCTGCTTGTTTGTTAATTGAAAGATTTTCCATAATGCCTTGGCAGGTCATCAAGACTTAACTTGAAGTGAATTTAATTCAATAAAACTAATGAATAAACTAAGTTTAGGACTACATTCTAAAGAAAAAAATTAAATACAAATAAGGGTCTCTCCCCATCCTGTTTGTTAATTAATAGCTTTTTTATGGAGGACTGTATAATGAAACTCTGGGAGACCATGTACATTTTTACCTTCATGACAGCTGCATTCAAAGCCTTTTCTTTTTCAGCATTTGTTCCATTTATTTGTCTTCTGAACAAAGTATTTTCTGTATAATACTTAATAGATAGTATGTTATAAAATAAGACAAAGAGGCTATCTTTTTCTCCTGTTTTTGCTGGATTGTTTTCCTTTGTCTCTTTTAGAAACTACCTGGAATGATAAAGAATGCTGAAAACCTTTATAATTATGCCAAGCCCCAAACCCAGAGGCTGCCCAGAAGTCCCGGCTTTGAACTTGAGTGTTTTCCATCAGCTGACAGAATAACAAGAAAATCTTCATGTGACACAGAGGGCTGGTTTGAGAGCTCCTCCAGCAGAGAAAATCCTGACAGAAACCCTGTCCTCTGGCTTGATGAAAGTCAGCAGAAAACAAGACACACTGATGCGAGGAGCTACCCATGCTCATCTCGTGTGGAAAAGCCAGCAGGAAAGCTTCTCCTCGTACATTAAATTCAGGGCTTCCTGGTCTAACTAGGTCACCTCTACCAAAATCAAATGGAAGCAATAATCCTAAGTTTCAGAAGCCCTAGGGCTTCCCGGCATGGTAACAACAACTCTTTTAGATTGCAAATGCTTTCCGGGGCCAAGTTTTAAAAGAGACATGTGCTTTCTCTATATCAACCTCTGTACCCAGAGGAGGCACAATAAACAGTAAAGTCACAGCACCACTCTCTGTCTGGGCCTCCTAATGCAAGAGGAGGGTGGGAAAGAATAATTGTTTCTTTGCATACCCCTCTCTTGACTTATTGAATTAAAAAGTGAAAATCTTCCGTTTTTTTTTCCCCAAACTACTAAAGAAATAGAATATTTAACCTCCCACCTGTTTACCCAAAATAAAAAGAATAAAAATGGGAATATTTTCTTATTCTCTTTGAAGTTCATTGGATTTATGCAGACTGTAATGCTGAGGCTTGGTGAGTTGCATGCACTGCATGCTTTGTGTTATGCTCCAACTTCCTTATCTATTTACTTTAGACAACTGAAACAGACTTGTTTTCAGTCTAAACTATAGACTAAAAAAGTCAAAAAAAGAGCCAATTTGACAGCCTCAGTGTATGATGATGCCTTTGACAGAATAGGCACAAGCCAAAGCAGCATTCTTTCCCTACCTTGTTTATTTGCATCAGCCTTAACTTTGAGATACCTCTTTTGGACTGAAGAGCAGCTGAGCTTTAGCAATCCTTCTAGGCTTTGCCTTAGGTCTTGTAACAACGAGGAATTTTCAGATGGGAGGAGTGGAGTTTTCATTTAGAAAGAAGACAACACACTACCACTTATGAAGGTTAAGTGAAGGAGGTGACAAATACACCGTTCATGGTGATCAAGTCACATTTGTGGGGAATTGAAATATCTCAGGGAATTTCATCTCTTCCTTCTTCCTCTTCTTCTCTACTATCCTACAGTCAACTGTTTAGCAAAAGAGCTGTGGCAGGGTGACTGCTGCTTCTGTTCCCCCCTCGGACCCATAACCACTTTGCAGATGAAGAGCAGAAACCTCAAGACTGCCCTAAATACACGAGAACAGCACTTCTTTCCTGCATGTCCCTGAGCACCTTAGAAACCACCTCAGTTCAGGAAGGTCTGTGTCCTCATCCCTGCAGAGGCACAGTGACAATCCTGTCCAGGTCCCCAGGTAATTCTGCTGTGTGCCTGCACACTCTGGCTCAATTTTCTCTGATTTCTGCCTCATGCTCCTTTGCTCTCCAGCTAAAAGGTGAGGCTCCAGAAATTAGAAGTACAAGCATGATGGCCCAGATAATTTTCTGCAGTGGAAAAAATATTCTATGGGACTAAAATGAATACAACCTTCTAAGTTAGTTTCTTTCTTCACAAGAACTTTCTAAGGATTTAGTTGAGAGGTAGCCATGAGTATTTCAGTCTCTGGTAGCAAGTGAACATGGATGCTGGATAACAGGCTCCAGCTCTCAAGGAAACGTAGAAAACCTTAGAAAACAGTAAGGAAACTGTAGACGAAGAGCATTGGTTAGTACTGGAAGGATATTTTTCAGTACCACCAACTCTGAATTAAGCTTTAACATTTCTTTCATTTTCTGGACCTGGCTCAGATTAATTAATTTTCTGCCAGACCAGGCTTTGGTTTCACAGTCACCAGCAGTGATAACAGGCCTCAGGTTGTGACAGATGAAGTTGTTCTCAGGTGCCAAACATAGACTGACATCACATTTGCTTCCTGTATAAATGTCCAAGAGTATTTTCCTTTACCTTGAAAGGTAAGGCAGTTTCTAGGTATTAGTGGGCAAGAGCAGGGATAAGACCAATTCTCTCTGAAGCAGCTCACTCTTCACATGTTCCCACCTACACTTCTCCTCTACTGAAGTTTCTAAAGCCTCAGTCATTCATTTGTTCATAGCAGTCTGACTGAGGTAATAACTGTCCACAATTATAAAGATGTAATAACAACGTCATTATATGAACATTTAATATTTTAATAGTAATATTGTGCCGCCATTTACTCTGTGACTATATCTCATCAGCATCCTCAAAAGCAAGCTTCAGAAGAAAAAGTAACATAGAACTAACTGGATTTCAGACTGGGTTTTTATCTTAATTATCATATCCAAGAGCAATGGTCCTTACTTGTTACACCACCAGCTCAAACTAAAATACTCCCAGAGTTCTGAGGGGCGTATGAGTTTAAGTAAAGCCATTGTATGAATACCAATTTTTATAATTACCTACATACTGAGAATTAGATGAGAGTCCTACTAGTTCCATTCATCACATGTGTATTTGTAATTGAAAGGTGACACTTTGCATCTCTTCTGCTTACTTTCTATTTGTCATGTTATTTTTCATATTGACAAGCCATGTCTTGTCAGATCCTGTGAATATTATCTACACTGGGTACACACATTGAAAATATAAAAAAATTATTCATAAATCATCCTTTCTGCTGTTAGTCAAATACTTAGGCCCATTTGTTCCCAACTCCTTTCCTAGTATCCGAGGCTCAGGTGTCTAAACCTTTGAGATTACCTGAAGTTAAGAAAACACACATTTATTTGGCAAAAAGTACATTCTGCTTATGTATGTTGGGGGCAGCAACTCCACAGCCAAGGGTTTTTTTTAGCCCAAATTAAATGAATTTGTGTATATGCACACATCATTAAAGTACAACATTTAGAATTTATCCAAGATCTAATTGCCTGTACACCAAATGGAGTTTTTATTGCTCTCTGTAATAGGAAATCTAGATAACTATTTTTGTTTGCTTGTATGCCTGCCAATATAGAAGTTGACATAATTCAATCTTTCAGATTCAAAGCAACCAAGATGATTAAATTACTTGCATATTATTATATCTTGACAGAAACTCCCTCTCCTGAAATAGCATTAAATCTGAGGGGGTTTGTTTGTTTGTTTTTAAGAATATTGAGTTGAAACAGAAAAGAGTCAACACAAATTTGCAATCTGCATGAAAACAGAGAAATCTAAAATATATTTAGGATGTGAAAAATGAATGGCCACTGAATGATGGATTTCTTGGCTACTACAGAGGAGGAAGGAAAAGAGGTGCATGGAGGCCTTTTCTGACAAACTTATACACACCCTTATTAAAAATATGCTAATTTGAAAAATATTTCATGTTACTAGTAAACGTATGCATCAGAATTTCAGGGATTGTTTTTTTAGGTTTTCTGAATGTTTTTCTGATTATCCTGTATTTTAAGGTTTTAATGGAGTTAGTCACATCATGCAGCTGCTAACTCCTGTATCTCTTGTAAACATGAACAGCTAAAACAGTTTTATTGATGTCTGATAACAAAAGTGCTATAAAACAAAGAAAACAAACACCATGTGTACATCAAGTAACATTCACAGCAGAACTGCATTCAGATTTCTCTATACAATTCCTCAGCGAGTCTTGACCAAGCATGAGTGATACCTACTCTCTCAGACTGTCCAAGAATATAACATGTAAAAAAATATAACATGTAAACTCTAATTATCAGTTGAAACTAAGGAGATCTGTTCACATGGTGTTTTCCAGCTAAGGACTGTAAACTACTCTGCCTCTCATCCTCCCCTTCACCTGCATCCTCCCACCCAGTCTACCTCGTATGTTGTTTCCCTTGGAGATCATTATCCTAGCCCTGGATTCTGAAACACTGACATGTTCCAAACAATAATTTAACCTCTCAATTATGGGCTACCCGGGACTCCAGGTATTCAGGTTTCTCGTATACAGCTGCCCACTTACAGACTCTTCTGAAGCCTGCAACACCAGCAGACCAGCTGTCATGTAAAAGTAATGCCAAAGTACATAATGCTTCTCTTTGGATACCTACCCATCATGACATCAATATTCAAGCCCTGAAAACAATGAGGAATTTAAGTAAATGGAGGTGCAATAAACCTAGCAGGGATGCTTACATGTTCTCTTAATTTAGTTAATAGAGAGCCTGACCTTAATATGAAATAAAAGAAACTGTTTTCCCTGAAAATTATCAAATTTCCCTGACTCTACTGGAAAAATTCAGCAGAAAAAAAATTCTATAAAAAATAGTATCGTCTGCAAACAAAGGAAACTTTTCATTGGTTTCTCTCCACAGCCAGAAGCTGAGGAGCACAAAGGAGCCTGGAAAATCCACAGTGTTTAATAAACATCCTTAATGGTTTTACTAAACCCTGGTATAATATGTTTTTAGCTAAGATAGAATCACTCACTCTTCCTTCTTGAAGAGTAAGGGCACTCAGTTCACATGCTGGCTGAACCTTGCTTGCCTCTCATTTATTATCAGCAAAACATAGAACACTTTAAAGAAGTTTCAGGTCTTTCCTTCTTGCCCTCTCATCACTACTTTATAGAAGGCATTATTTTATTACAGAGATCTGGGTAATTTTCTAGATGTCGAATATATCTGCAGTACCATGCCAAATTACAGAGTTGTAGGAAGCAAATCTAAGAGATTAAAGCAAACCCATATTTTTCCCTCCTAATCTTCACACAACCTGATTTACACAACTATTTGCTTACAAATCTATTCTTTCTATTGAGTGCATATTCATAAAAGTTCCTTACAATCATAGGATCATAGAATGGTTTGGGTTGGAAGGGACCTTAAAAGTTACCTAGTTGCAGCACCCATGCCATGAGCAGGGACAGCTTCCACTAGACCAGGTTGCTCAAAGCCCCATTCCACCAAGCTAATTTTCATTTAAAAGATACAGTACATGTTAAAAAACGCTTTTAGACAGTGTGTGAATAACAAATTCAACACCCATGAAACACACCATAAAACTTCTCAGAGAGCTCAAAATCTTAGGCTAACTTTGTAAATATTGTAAATACTGTGTAAAACAAAATAAAAACCTTAACAGGTACAAATCCAGTGACAGCTAAATTAAACTCCCAGAAATGTCTTTCCCTGGAGATTAGTGCTTTCACTGATGTTTCACAGATACTTTAGCAATAATCCCTTTACACAGGCATGCAGATTCAGTTTTACAGATAGAATATCCTCCAAGAGACTCAACTTGAGGTTGTCTTTTCAGAAGCCGAAGGGCAGTATTTCAGATTACTTCCACCTAAATAAGACAGTGATTAGAAACTGTCTTCATTTATACAGTTTATGAGATATACTCGTTTTAGCTTCATAATGGGCTTACATATATTCATTGGCATTTTCCCTTTTCTTCATATTTACTGCAGTCTGTTTGCCTTTTCTTTCATTTTTTTACCCTGCCTTTTCCATCTGTTGGCTCTTTTATCTCCATCTAACTAATGAAGGTTTGCCCACTTCGTTTCAGAAGTTTCAGCTATGACAGTTGTGTATTCTCATTTCAAGCACTTGTTGTTTATACCTATTCTGACTTAGCTCTGCTGTGCAAGGACTTGGGACTAGAACTAATCAGGAATTTATTTTATAAAATAACCTCTCCTAAAAATTCTCATCAGCTCAGAATAATTAATGGATTAACATGAAATTCAGATAAAATGAATTTTCAAATAGATGTGATATTGTTTAGCTGTGTTTCTATTAAACTAGTTCTCTAACAACATTAGGCTATTCAGAATGTTTGGGTTTATCATACCAGCACTATGTTTAAAGCACCACACAACCCTCTCATATTTATTGCATGTAACTCACCATAGAGGTCAGCCCATACAGGTTTCCTCACGTGTTACTTTGAATAAAGATATCAGCTGTTTCAGTAGGGACAGTTTTAGCAAGTCTGTATGAAAAAATTAGCTCAAACATGCAAATATGGAGACATTTCAGAAATTGTATTTAGGAAATACAGTGTGTTATGGGGAACCTACGTTGCTTTTAATGTGCAGGAAGAAGGGATGTTAAAACGTTTCATATATTAAGGAAGATTAGCTGTACTATTTTTGTCTAACAGTAAAATAGAAAAGCACATTTATGTTTAGAAACAGAACTAACCCATATGTATTCTCTACACGCACATAATTAAGACAGTACCAAATTTAGGTAATCACAGGCAGATTTGGTCATTTACAATAGAGTTCTTCCTTTCTTTACCAAGGGCACTTCTTACGTGAAAAGAATTAAATCAGACTGCAAATACAATCCATCATATAGTTCATTCTCATATTCCATATGGTTTGATCATAACATCAGAACACCTATTTCTTTTATAAAGGTCCTTCACATTTTATGTCTCCCCTCTCTTTTTATATTTTACTATATCAAATCTCAGTGATTGGTTATTTTGTTCTCAGTCCCACTGGGCCTGTTATCTGTAATTAAATATAAGCCTCCTTGATATTAGTAGTGTGCTGATGGATTGTTGCTTACCTACCAGGCAGCACTTAGAGAAATGGAGGTCCTTGAAAGCAAACAGCATCAGAGCATAAATCAGCTGGAATGAAGACAGGAGTGAATATAGATTTTTGTGGTAGGAACGCTCAGGAGATTGTTCTTCGAAGTCCACAGATTGGAGATTACACTCATATTGATTTATCGTCAGACATTTATTGATCATTGGCTAAATGACTCTACAGATAAACATATGTATCTTTCCACTTCTGCCACTAAACCTCACCTTACTGATGATGCAAAACTAAAAGCATAATCCTCTCAAACCTAAAATGTTGGTTAAATGCTGCATCAAAGTCTGTGCAATACAATGGGTCTGAAACAAATCACAAAACCTCACCTCCTACTCCCATTAGAACAAATGAAAAACCAATTAAAATATTCCAGATTTATTTTCAACCTTTTAAGTAAACTCTTCTATGACTACTCCTGGAATTCTGAAATCCCTTTACTACATTTCCTGTAACAACACATGCACATCAAAAAAAACAAAAGGGAATAAACCCCAACAAATTTACATCTACCTCCAATTTTCAAACTACAGTGCATTGCTATGAAGAATTGATATCATAGACAATGGACAACTTGATGAGTAGGAGCTGTCAGCAAATTCCTAAAATTATTTTCAGCTAGTCTTATCAATTCACACCCTGTAGTATCATAGAACAGATCCTATATTCTATGAAGCCAAGAGGCAGTTTACTACAGTTCAGTACTGAAACTTTTTTTACTTAAGGTCAGATTTTTTCCGGGTTTTTTCAGAAACACTTTTATCCATTTTCATGTTACACTTAGAAATATGAAATTCAAATGCACTCGCACTACAGATCTATTTTCGCAACACATGTAAATCTAGCATTTCAGAGATACAAGTCTCCAACTTAGTGAAACTTACTCTTGTGTCGTCTGCCATTTGCAACACATTGATTTGATGAAATCTCTGTGATGCTGCAGTCACTTAGTTCTTGTAGTTACTCAAGAGCAACCAAAGCACCAGCAAACAACAATTACCTGACTATAAGCTTGCATAAGCCAAAATGAAGAGGAGAAGGAATATGCAAAGAAAGAACCAGTTAAACACAAAGATAAAACCAGCAACCATGCAGTGAACTGCCAGCCTAGTTTTAATGAGCTCATCAGTTTTGCTATCAGCAAAGATTTTCACATGCTAATAAACAGAGAGGGTCACCCTAGCTCAGGCTTTGCTAATCAACACTCTTTCTCATCCAGACTGGAAACTGGTACGCAGACACTTAGCACTCCATCAGTTACTCCTGCCCCAGCAGTGTCCTCCTCCCCAGCAGCAAAACATTTGGTGAGAAGAGAGATCTGAAACCTCTGCAAGTTTGAGGCACTCTCCCACCCTATCCCTTTCCAAAGCTAGTTGGTAGGAGTGCCTGAATGTAATCACTCCACCTTAAAAATACAGGACAAACTCACTAGAAATGTCTTCTACCTAAGACACAGTGCCTCTGACAAGGAGGTTTTGGTTCTCATATGCCATGGTAATTTTTCCAAGATCACTGAGGAACTCCTTTGAAACCTGTTGTTGGAAGAAAATCCCTTGCCCTTCTCCAAACCATCTGGTCTTCTGATCTTTCTCTCTCTTGCTGCTACAGACTGTAATTAGCCCTAGCTGAACAGGTAGTTAATCTCCTTTAAGAGCCAGAATCACAAGGGGCATATACATTTCATTGCAGAGCATGGACCAATATTTACAGATTAAAAGGAGTTTTCTATTTTGTTCCTTTCCTTGTCTTCAGAATCCACACAAATAAGATTGGATTGGAAGTTCAGAGATTGGAAAAGTATTCACCACATTTTATAATACAGGTAGAAATTAAGAAAAAACATATTGTTAATTCAAAATTCAAATTGACATACACTAGAGCTTTCCCACTGGAAAAATAAATCATTAATTGAGAAGATAAAATACTTATTTGCAAATAGCAAGTATTGGCTTTGTAGAAAATGATGTCAGAAGCCAAAGGTTAAAATTTACTGCCATAAAGAATATTTTAAATTAGGACATGTTAAGTCAAAGAAATGCCAAGTTGAAACTCTGAAAATGCACCTAGTGATATTTAAGGTTAACTTATGTATAATACCCCACTAGAATGAAAATGCTTGGATAACTATATTATCAGAAATGCTCTTAGAGAACTGCAGAAAATGAAATACTGAAAAATAATGAGCACTTTGGAACAGAAAAGCCTATTGCTTATACTTTATTTTATGAAAAGAAAAAAAAAAGAAAAGAAAACTAATACGACAGTATAAAACTGTATTTTCATTTCATGGTTATAGCTCCAGTGAAATGTCTAAACCAAAACAAATTTTGTTCATTATTGTTCATTATTTATGTTGTTATGAGAAGCCAGCAACAAACTTGACTTATAAGAGTTAATGCAAATTGCTCTTACCGCATCCATACATCCATACTACTAGAAGTGTGGAAAACTCATAATGAATAATGTGACTTTTTTTCGTATTTACTTCGCTACCACCTTGGGGTTATAACATATAGCAATTTGAGTAGAAAAAGGAAAAGAAAAGAAGAGATGGAATCCTGAAGGAGGAAACAAATGGAGATGGCAGGCATTTCCTGCTTAACAATGACTGGGCTACACTCATCCGTATACCTTACCCTACTACTTCCCTCTGTCTGTAAGAGCATGCACATATTTTGAATACTTTGAGCTGAATTTCACATTATTTATGGTGGAATTACCGTGACCTATGGTACAGACTTACAGACTCCTAAGTGGCCCGCTGCCATTCTCAGACTGGCAATACCCACTCTGCAGAAGCAGAAAGAGTGAAACACATCAAACGCCTTGGAAACAATGCTGGGCCATCACCTAGGATAAATAAGACCTGTTCTTTTGGTGGCTGGCACACAGCCTTCTTCCCTGACAGCTTCAAATACAACCATCATTCAGAGGCATCTGAATGAAACACTCTAGATTGATGCTGTGAGTGCACAGCGCTCATTTGGGTCGATAACGGCACCGCGCTGCCTTGGGCACCTCTGCTCTTCCACGGTGTACCAAGACTCACACACCCACAGCTGGAACTAAACCCCCTGCCCAAAAACCTCACTTGTATTAAATGTTGCTGTTGAGGCTCACAAAGAATAACACAGCACTACACGTGGCAGGAGGGGGTGTTTGATGACAATACTGATTGGCAGCCACGTGTCCCTAGTTCTGCTCCTGATTTTGTAGCTGACCTGCAGTGCGAGACAAAATGAACCATTTTGATCACTTTGTGCCTTTATTTACCTATCCAATAAATAAGGTAACTGAAACTTGCTTTTTCTTTGAAAGCAATCAGAGATGGATGTGGGAACAGCAAAATGTATACAATGAGATTAAGAAACCTCAAGCAGGGGCACAAAAGACCCTGATGAATGCCTTCCTAAATAAAGATCTTGATATCATTTCTTCATCCCTCTAAATAACTGTAATACAAAAAATGTAATTCTTCTTTAGAATTTGATGATACCATTTGGTCCTGCAATTTTTGTGAAGATCTGAATAGAAACATATGAATTCTGCCTTTGACAAAATGAAGCCAATAACTACCAATCAATCAATTCTGCTCAGATTTCCTACAAAAGAACTATAGACATAAATTGCAAATAGGTAGTAATACTTGTAAGTGGGTATTAGTAAGACAAAAAGATTTTACTGTGAAGGCCTCCTAGGCCAAATTTAACAAACAGCTATACCTGAAAATGTGTTTCGTATTGGGAAAAAATGTTTATGTTGTAAGCACTGCTCTTTTACAGTCAAGTTTATACCCCATGTGTTATCATGTGGATAAGTAGTTTTCTCAGACTTAATTTCTTATTTTCCCTTCTTATTTGAATAACAGCTGGGAATGCTGGCATATTATAAACTGCCAATCTCTCCAGAAGCTGCACTTACAAGCATTAAGTAAACATCAGTTATTAAAATTAAGTCTTCAACATGCTGAGAAGCATGCATTTTTATCTCAGATTACAAGTAAATGTGTTAAAAATGAGGATGATGTGCTCCTTTCCTGCCAACCCCTCCTACTAAGTGTAAAATGTGCTGATTATAGTAGTTTGAGCTATCCATCCCATTGTGATGATCAGAACAGTTTGTTGTGACAAAGAAATACATCCGGACAGAAGTTGGCTTTTTGTAAGATATCGTCTTCATGCTACTAATATTCTACATTCTACACTGCAGTAATGTCTTATATAAATACCTTTGTCATATAAATACCTGTGATGAAATCCTTTGGAGTTGGCACAAAGAGAGGTACATCTAGATACCTTTGGGGAGGGAAAAGCCATGCTAAATGTAGAAGCTATGTTTAACACCTTGATAAAGTTTATGATTAAGGAAATACACAAAGCAAGAATAGGAGCTGAATGTGATTGAAGCATAGTAAAGAAGATAAAAGGAACAAAGCCAAGTTTAGGTGGACAAACTACAGAAGGATATATCTAAATTAGTGAAGGTGAAGGAAAAAGTGAGTGGGATATGACTCTCCATCATGTCCTGGGATTAGAAGGGAGTCTGGCCAAAATTAAAGAAGGAAATGTAAGTAATCTAGCTATAATCAGTCAAGGGGTATTAAGTGAATGGATTGCCAGTCTCATTTGTTCAACAAAGAGATTAATCTCCGAATAAAGCAAATCTGCAAGAAAATTGTTAGAAAGAACCAACAAGTTTTGGCTCCTACCCTCTAACATCAGAGGAGCTATGTTCCCACATCTCATCCTCATACGGTGAAAGACTGGCTCAAGGATCATATTAAGAGCATAGAAAACACTGTTGAGGCCAGTTCTCCTTCTGTTTCTGTGTAGTACTTTACATATATACATGTATAGCAGTATTATATATACAGCAGTAGTATATACATGTAATAGGCAGAAACTGGCAATATTCAGCGTGAACGTTAAGAACAGATTTGTAGCCTAATAAAACCACAATCTTATTTTTTTACCTGTCATATGATGTCCTTCAAGAACTGCCAAGGCTTCTTTGCCCAGGATTTGTGCTTCAAAGCATTGCCCAACATAACAGAAAAATAGGCAGCTGCATTGTAGGTTTGCCTCAATACAACTTGATTTATCCAGTTGCTTTCTCTTCTGTATTCCTTTTGGTTTTATTTTTTCTTCTTCCCCAACACATGTACAAAGTGAATCTGATGCCTGGTATATGTGGTACAGCTGAAAGTCTTGTTGTGCCTGAAGAAAACCTTGTTGATCAATATCAATTCTATGTAACTTACCGTGCATTCTTTGATCCTTCTCAACTGGTTATTAAAAAACCATGTCCTTGTGTTAGTCATCTACACACAGCATTGCTGGGTTTCAGTTCTCCAATAGTGATACAGGCACACACAGATAGCGTCGAAAGGAAAACATAATTCCATCTGGACAAATAACACTGATTGACAGAGTTATTTTTAAGAAGAACACTTATCACTTAGCTTTTTATGTGCAAAATGAGATAAGAGATCTTTTCATATTTATTTTTTTAACTGAGTAACACTCTCCAAGTCCAAGGAGACTATGTTTCACCAAGAATTCTCAAGTGATGTATTTGCTCTGTGATTATTCACAATAATTCATGGTTTTGTCAGCTATGCATTACAGAGTATATAGGAACAAGAATCAGATGATGGAGTATGAGTAAAAGTAAAAATGTTATATTTATCTTGAGAGTTTTCACTAGATATGTTTGCTGGCACATTCACACTGGAAGCAGAAGACATTAAGGATGAGCTAGGAGCTCTCCATATTTTACTGATCCAACATGGGGTGAATGAGAATGTGGCCCTGCAAGTGCTGCACAGTGAGTGAAGCACTGTTAACACCAGCCACATTTCTACACAACACATCAGAAGCAATCAATCAGAAAGTCCTAAAGAAACAGTGTACATCATTTCCATTGTAACTTTTTCCCCTACTTCCTTCAAACAGAAAATCTTTCTCAGGTGGGCAAGTGAATTTTAATTTTCCACCTAACAATAAATGTGCATCTAAAAACAGGATAACAGGTCCTGTTATGGTTTTGTAATTTATTTGAATAGTAATGTGATTCCAGTTGGTTACCAAGCCAACCTCAGTCATCTAAAGCTTATGTTTCTGTAAACTTCATATTTCCTAATGGTACTCCAGAGTACCTGTGGCACTCCCTAGAGTTAGGTGCTGTAAAAAAACCCCGAAAACGAACAAGCAAGAAAACCAATCCAAGAAATGCTCCCAAAACTTAAAAAATTCTTTTATTCTAAAGAATGTATATTCCAAACAGAGTAAGAAAAGCAACAAAAAAACCCTGCAGCTAAACTATTGTGAACAAGTTTCCTGATCTTCTAGGAAGGAAGCTAAATCTTATGACTCCTCTGGAGTTACTGATCATTCCTACCTTTCGGTGAGCGAACAGAAAAATATATTTATTTATATGCATTTTAAGTCTGTCAACTGGAAAGCTTGCTAAAAATCAACATTTAACAGAGAGGAATTTGAGGACAACCTGAATAGCTATATCAAACTGAAGAATAGAGTTCAGAATATATCTATCTGATATATGTTATCTCATCAGATATACTGTGAATCACTTACAAAAGAAACCTTCGCATTGCTGCTAGGATATTTTCTAGCAAACATTCACCATCTCTGACATAATTTTTGTAAATGCCTCTAATTCATATGAAGAAAGTATATGAAATCACTGTAGATATTGTTGTTTATTTTTAATTTTCTATGGGTTATAAAACGCACACTTAGAACTAAATGCCAATCGTTTCCTCTTCAATGTTGCTGAACAAGATATCAGATTCCTAATGAGGAAAAACCAGAACATCAGTTTGTTATGCATCTTATTCATGAGTACATCCAGAAAGGATGAATAGATGACTGACTGTAATAAGGAATAGCTAATGATACACAGCACAGTAGACATTTTTCATTATACATCACTTCTCTCCAGTTACCAAAAGTATGGATTAGCAATGATGCTGGGAAAAGGAACACACCTGACATTTTGGTGCTTCAGTCAGCTCATACAAATGAGCTAATTTTCAATACATTGTTGCAAACTCAACAGAACTTCCTGAACATCTTATATGTTCAAATTAGAGATACAGGGAACAAAATTATAGATTCCTCTCTTTTGCATTTAGTTGTCAAAAATAAAAGGCAGTGAAAAATACGTATATATGTATCACTCAAATGAGTGAAATATGATGAACGAAGGAAAAGGACAACACCACTAAGAAACACATTCGCTGTTAATGACTCTAATTTGTGTTTCTGCTTTTTTGCCTCTTGCAGTCCTAACAAAGGCCCTGCCATGGCACAGAGACACTTCCAGGACAATGGAAAAACCAGTGAAGTGGGTTTGTTTGTTTTTAACCTGTGTGAAAGAAAAGCATGTTTGCATAAAGTGAAGTATACAGGCTCACGTTTCTAAGAGTTATTCCTATCACAGAATTTGACTGAGTTTTAATGTATGTTTATAAACTATCATGACCACGAGAAGACTCACTCCTTTTCTAACCTTGAAGTTACATCACAGCTACAGTGATTGCTCTAATGTAGTGAGGTGAGCATTCCTAACTATGAAAGGTTAGAGACAAACTGCTTGTGCTAAATATGCAAAAGGGCTCCTTAACCATGTACCTCTGCCCCATCCTACCTGTCAGAGACCTTTTTTCCTTCTTGCCCTCACATCAAATATGATCATTGTTAAATGCACAATATGCACAGGGTCATGCAATCTTTTTTTTGCTGACCTTTGCAAAACTACTCTCATAGGAGACTGAAATGAAGGAGAAGAGAGAAATATCTGGGGTCAGAATATGCCTTCCTTCCTGCAGAAAGCATGTTGTATAACTATGTGAGAAATACTTCAAAAGGAGATGGTTGCCTTTTCTTCCATTCTTTTATTACTACAGCCAGAGCTTGAAAGTTTTGTTATTCCACATATTTCCGAGGTGTGTTTTATTTGAACAGATTATCAAGGAAATACCTGTAAATGGAAGTCTTATGACTGAGGAAAAAAATCATAGAAATTTTGTGCTTCCAGCCAGAACTCAGTTTTTTTTCTCTCATAGCACACCAAATTATAACAAAAATAAGCTGTTTCAGCCCTCTTATGTAAATGTTCATGCACCTAACAGAAAAATAATTCTATTCAGACATCAAAAAAAAAAAAATAGTAGAATCTTAATTGAAAACCAAGCTGTTAAAAATTATTTCATATAGTGTTCTACATTAAAAATAGCATTATTTATTCTATTATTTTTTTCATTTGAGAAATATGCTTTGTCCATAGATAGAAGAAGCAGGAAAGAAAACAATTTAAAGTTTTGGAATAAGCTCTCACACATAGCCAGACAGTACTGAGGATGATGCACTTGCTTGCTATTTTGAAATGACTAAATAGAAAGATGTGTAGAGTAGGCTTCTGTAGAAGCTAAAGAGGAAGAGAGTAAGCATCAGATTTCCATACCTCCAAACTGATGGTGAGGTGAGATTTGACAAAATTTAATATCTCTAAGCAGTGGGGTTGATGTCTCATTAATTCTGTTTTACTGCATAATGATGCCTTGGGACTAGCAAATACAGTTTGTCATGCAACTTTAAAAATATACAAACCTGTACAGCTTTATTTTCTGTTCTGGCTTCTCTTTTCTCTCCATGTAATACCTTTGAGAACAAAACTCTGTTAATGTTCTAATACATTTTTAATGAAGAATAACAAACTGTTAAATCACACATTAATTATTTTACTACAACCTTAATGTAATGAATAAGTAAATTCTTTGACAGCACCACTCTTACTACATCAGCAGAAAGTTACCAAAACATGGCTGATAAGTGAAAAAGTTGCCATCCACGTACCAGAGTACATCTACTGACATAATTACTGTCTAGCTACTAAATAAACAATAACAGTCCATGGCTTCAGGAATACACAAGCATAACCCTGTAACAGACATAAAAAATACAAGGGAATATCCTGAGATACTGCCTCGAGATACAGCTGTTAGATGCATCTTGAAATGATCATAATCTTCTAAATATGTCAATGTGGGTCAGGAGTTAGTTTTTGTTTGATTGTTTTTTTTTTTAAAGTACATGTACAACAATCAAGAAAAGAACCCACAACCAGAACATGAGATCCAGCTTCCTTCTAAAGTCAGGACCTTAAAACCATCTCTCTTATGAATGCTACAAACCAGGTCTAATTCCTATTTGCCAAACTAGAACCTTGAAAAAAAGATCCCTAGGAATACATAAGTATTAGCTTTGATCTAAATCTTGACCATAAACCTGCAACCTAATTTTCAAAGCTCAGTTCTCTGTCCTAAGCAGCCTAAAAATTGATTTCAGAAGTGTCAAACTTCGCAATCAGAAAACCAAAGGAGGTAAACCTGCTCTGCATATCCGAAAGGCAGACCTGACAAGCCCAGCATGAGAATAAGGGTTTTCTTCATGGTGGACTCTTCCCTGGGCTAATATTCAAACTCAGCTGAAATCTTCACTGGGGATTCATAGGCACGACACTGTCCAAGATAGGTATTAGAGACATTATTGTGCTTTTTAATTAAACTGTTGGGTAAAACTCAAGGCATTTGCTACTATTGCTTATGTATCTGATTCCAATCAACCATATCAGCAGGCATCTGTTTCTTCTCTGTAAGAAGTCTTCTTTAATGTTCTTCAAGGTTCTTAAGATCACAAGCAATTTTTTTGGGTTCCCCTCAATGGATTATTGCTGCTAATGAAAGAGTCAATGGGAGCTAAGTGTATTAAAATGGGAACTGCATTTAGCGACAGTGAACTGTTTAATAAAAATGCCACTTGACCTTATAAGATAGTGTGGTCATACTTGTAACATTCAAACCTCAAGGTCTTCACTGCAGCAGGCAGTCCAGGCTTAGGCAAAAGTGAGCAGTATCCAACTTCTCAGTCCCAGCCCAAGGGCCATGAACTGCAGCTTCTCAGAGAAACAGGCTACCAAATTTCACCTGCTTGAAATGAGGACAAGTTCTTTGGGAAACAGGATATACTTTTCCATCATGATTATAGATGTATTTGCTAGAAATCAAACACATGAGCATAAACCTCAGCTTGAGAGAAATCTTCACAGTCAGGAGTGGTCAAGCTCTGTGAAAATTTCCCATCCTTGTCAAGAGGAAGAGACCTTGCAATGATCTACCTATGCCTGGTCATAACTGAGAGAAAACGTCCATAGGGTAGATCTTCAGGTGGGATCTAAACATAAGCCAGACTGTCAAATCAATTGAAATTTTACCCTCTTGGAGGAGTTTTTCTTTTCCTCCCTATCTGTAATACTCTTTGGCAATAGATTTCCTTATATATATATATGCAATAAATGCATAATCTAAAAGTAATAGTAATTAACACATATTTTTTTCCATCAGAGAATCTGGCCAGATACATATATCTTGGGTATGAGCTGTTGAGAGCGCAGAAACAGGAAGAAGAAAATGGATCATTTTTGTTTTAGCAACATTTTCATAAGGCACCGAACCTCTGTCATTAAACAGCCCTGCACAGTTAATAGGAATACAGAATCATTACAGACCAGCTTCATGCACAAGAGCTTCTCCATAGAGCTAAGGTCAGCTAAGCCATAACCTGTGTCTATGTAGTTCTGTTTCTGTCATAGGCTAGTGAGGATACAGCTCAAAAGATAAGAGAAAGAAGAGTGGTTTCTCCCTCCCAAAAAAGGAGGGAGTGATAGCAAACACAATAAAAGTAGTGTGCAAATAGTAACATGATGGGTTTGAAGAGCATCAAAGACAGGAAAAGCTGTGATTCACAGCATTGACCTGGAACAATTTTGCAGCCTAAGTGACAAATATTTAGTTAGTCCATTGTAGAGGGTCACCTTCAGTGTTGAAATATTTTAACTATTTCAATTTCTGGTAGTTTCTTAAAATATTAATCCAGCTCTTTTCTCTGTGTTCTCTTCCCCTGTCCTGATTACAGTCAAAGTCAAATACTGTCCCAGCTATGGGAATAGCTCTGGATCTGCAGTTCAATTTCCACTCAGGTCACCAGTCGGCACTTTGCAGCCTGCCAAAAAAAAGACACCTGAAGAGGTGCTCTGCAACAGTGATATGGCTCTAGTTGGTAGATTTCAGTCTTTCTTACAGTTTATATGGTTAGTGGGTTGTTATTGCTCATTGCCATTCCTGGTGCATTGTATAGCCTGTACAGACTACTTGGAGTTGTTCAGCATTGGCTTTTGGAGGTTTCATCCCTCAGATATAATACATAGAAAGGACTGTAACAACTTTGGAAGGATTGCCCTTGCATCAACTTTGCATGAAAAATGTGGCACCAGCAGCAAACACAGGCCTGGGGTGCCCTGTGCATCTTTGGCCACTATCACACTCATAAAGGCTGTTCCAAAGCTGACTCCACTGAAGGCACACCAGGTCCCCCACTCGATGTGACTGGGTCATGGCTCACACACACATTGCACTGTGTTTGTATGCTTCATCCCACAGTTCAGATTTCTCCTCTCTTTTTAATTTTATGCATGCAGATGAAAGCGTTCATGAACACTAGATAAATCTTGTGCCTGACTGAAGAGAAAGGGCAAAAAGAGATTATAAATTACGTTTGCTAGTTTTCCAATCTGCTTACCAGATTCTTCTTTTTTAACATGTGCAAGTAGCAAGATCCTATTGGGTCAACTAGCTTATAATTAATTATTGATTAGATATTACAGCCATATGCTGAGACTCACTTGGAAACCAAAGTGCTTCCTTGGTACTTATGTTAGCATTTATTAAATATGCATTATTAATCTGAATTACGTTGTGTTCAAATGTAAGCCCTTAGAGCAAAGATAATGATCACAGCATTAGTATTTGTAAAACAGAATTGATTTTCCAACTTCACCAAATTAGCTGAAGTATGGGGTAGGCTGCAGGTGCTGAAGAATGAATACTACTAGAGTAAGTTGGCACGCTTAGCTTTTTCTCTGTACCCCAATAAAATAAATAAAAAACAAACCTAAACTTAATTTATCCCCCTAAATAGTGTAGGCATAAACAAGATCTAAAGGTCTTCAAAAAATAATTAAGAAACCTTATTCATACATCATGGTTCACACATTTTTATTCTACATGCAAGCCTTGCAACATCAAAAAAAATTAACTTTAGTTTTCCATATGCAGCTATTTCACAGCAAACCGGTAAAACTTCAGTGAATGGTTTGACATTTCACTATATATTTTGAAATAAATTTTTTTTTTCTTGTGACTGAATATATTTATGCAGGAAAGAAACAAGAGTGATTAAATGAGCTATATGACAATACTTATGATAGTTGTTTTGGCATATCTTGAAACTTGACCATGAAATTCACACCTTAGTAACAATCTTAAAGAACAAAAGCAAGAAACCAAAACCTGACCCAGTGGTGTGAAGGATCAATGTTAGTTATTACATAACAATATTATAGTGAATTTCATTCATTTAATAGCACTTTTATCTAATGACTAGTTTACTGTTTCTCCATAGCCAAAATGGTCTGTGATTTGCATGGAGAATTTTCACATTTGTATTCATATTGCTTTCACTCAGCAACAAGAATTCAAAAAGAAATGTACTGACATGGTTATAAGCTTCACAAAAATTTCTAGGGTACTGGGTGGGAGATATAGGATTTGAAAATACCCTTCTGTCTGCTTTTTCCTTTGTAATACTTCAAAATTACAGTTAAAAGCAGAGAAGAAAGAGGAAGTGGATTTGTTCTCTGGTAATTATGCAGTATGCAGTTTCTCTGACAAGACTCTGCAGTGCTTGGAAGGGATAGGGAGTTCAAGAACAGGCTTTTGCCTCATGATTTAAAATTCCAGGGGAAAAAAAATAGTTAGAGTTTATTTCACTATTTTGTTGTTATTGTGGGATTTTTGTTTTACCACAGACAGAGGCTGGTGTTTCATTTATATTATGGCTACTAAACCTGAAATATAAAGGGAATATTGTAACAGAGAAGACAGTGGATACTTGGACTTAAGTTGTTCATTATACCTACTAACCTACTTACCACTTTGCATGAATAAAATATTGACACAAAACAACAACAACAACAAAACCCCATCACTTTTGGGTATACTTGTATTTAGAATTTAAATAAGGACAAGAGCATAATACTGTTTTGATGTTTGCACTAAGGGAGAAAAGGAATATTAAACTCAGTGCAGCAGGTTTAAGACGTGTCTGTATGAACACATGCTCACACACACAAATTACAAATAAAGAGCAGACCAGGGAAAGAAAACACGTTTTTCTATTACAGTTAACACTGGTTTTATAGTCACTGCTCATTTGATGTCTGCATTGTGCTTTTGTTGTTTAACTCTCCCTTTGCTACCATTACGTTTAAGCTCAGGTATATTTACCTTATATTTCTACTCAAAAAGTTGATAAGAATTAATTTACAACTGTGCTAGTCAGAACAAATGAAGAGAAATAAAAAAGGAACTTGATGCAGTGTATGCTCAAAAAAGAAATTAAATGCATTTTGATCTTTAAGGTGAAAGTCAATTTATGAGAATGTTTTCCCCCATTTGTATCCATAAGTATTAACAGGTATTAAAATAGATACTGAAGACCTTACCTATTCATTTCCAAATAAAATACAACATGATTTTCAACAAACAAGGATGTAAATAAAGCACCTGAAATATAAAAATAAAAAATCTGTATAATAGGCTGCATCCTGTTGGTTCACATCTTCCAAATTCAGCCAAATTATTTTAAAGGTAAAACCACCTTTCACGTACCTACAACTATTTCATCACATATCATGGAGACTTCATTTCTCATTTAAAGCCAATACAATGGTATACAACAAATTATTAAACTTATTCTCCCTTATTATTGCTTAAGTGACAACTACATTTTATTTAAATAAAGAAGTTACTACTATTTCCATTTTAAGATATCAGAAAATTTATTTCTTATATTTTTAATATACCTGCAGTTTAACATGTTTCAGCAATGGAAACGCGTGCATTTGTTTTCACAAATTTTATGCATGTGGAATGAACTGTTTGAAGAGTACAAAACTGAAATTACATTTCAAGGTGAAAAAAAAGAGTTTTTGAGCTCTCTTACCCCAACTTCCACAACAAAAAGCGTATTAATACTCTGAACAGACTTCATATAGGTGCATGTGTGGTCTGGAAATATTTGTACACTGTATTAACCTGGGGTTTCCATGTGTGCACGTACGAGGCCATAGCACTAAACCTTCAGTATAAGTAGGAACACAAATGTTTTCTGTCTTGTTTCTCTCAAGAAGTTAATCCAGCACAATCAGCTTAACAGTTTAGCAATACTCATATTGGACCATAGAGGAGCAGCAAAAGGAAAAAGGGAGATGTTGGGTGATGAAAGGAGGCGAGGTAAGGCAAGAAAAATTATGGCTCCAAAATTACCGTTCAATCATTTCGCAAGTTATTCCCGGATACCCAGCCAGCATTGGAATGACTACTGGGAGCAAGCATGCTGGAAGCTGTGCCTTAGCTGATTTAAAGATTCACAGAGTTTTTGAGGTTAATAAAACATGTGGGAATTTACTCCCAGATCTTTGATAAAGGTTGGATGAAAGGCAGAATTTCCATTCTCAAGGAAAATTAACAATCTATTTTTCACTCTGATTTGAAAAAGAAAATCAACAGCTTGTATTTCCTGTAATATGAAAACCTTTTCAAAATCCATCTACTGGAGGAAGGAAGGAGAAAATAAATAAAGATAAATAAATAAATGGAAAAGTTGTTGCTGGGTTGGATGACTAAATGTATTACATGCACGAAGGTGGCTGTCCCCAGGTACTGTGAGGAAAGGCAACCTTCGTTTATACAGTCCACAAGAGATATGCATACACTTTTTATTAGTAGAAACAATAATGAGAGCTGGGTATTTCTTTGTTTAAAGCTTCCTCTGAAGCATTTTGTTCCCATCTCAGTTTTGTTCTGCATCTCAGTGCAGACTGACTCCAGTCCCATGGGTCTGCGTAACAACTAACCACCACCTACCTCTGCTGCCTCCCCTGGCTTTCAGTCACACTCCTCAGAGCCTGTGCTCCTGTGCTTCGAGGTGCAGCCTAGCCCAAAGAGATTAATTTACTTTAGCACTGCTAAATGACTAAAATGTTATAGATTTTTCCCAATGCTTTACTTTAAAAAGTAGGGGAAACAAGTATTTCTGATTTGATTTGGCTGCAAGACCGACAGTTTCCTGTGCTCAGTTGTTAACTAGGATAGGTTGTTAACTCTCTATCAAATATTGTGCTTAGAGATAATGAGGGAATGCTTTGTGATATTTTTTCATTGCTGTCACCCATCATGATTACTTAAATCTAATTGCAAAGTTAATGAATTGGCGCAGTCCCCATGCCCTTACTCAGGCAGAGGATGACTGCTAGCCCATGTGCAGGATTTGCAACCTCCAGATGCTGAAACCAGAGAAGAAGAAGAAGAAAGACTTAAGTTGCAATCATTATGTCCCTGAATGAAGTCTTTCAATTTCTCCTTTTAGCATCTGAGTTTCATTTCTAGGCCTGTATGACCCACTTATTTCAGACCACACTTACTCAATACCTAGGTCTCATAATAAGTGAATTTATTATGGCAATTAATTATTAATAAATATATGCTTAGGACAGGGATGCATTCTAACAAAAATAGACTACATGGAAACTGGGCCTTGAAACACATAAGCAAGTAGTTTAAAATTTTATTTTAAGATTGTCCAGAATTAGTTTGTAGTATAGAAAAGATCATTCCTCTAAGCTAAGCTTAGCAGCTTTAACATATTTTACCTAGCATGTGAAAATAAAAGAAAAATCATATACCTCAAGAGTGAGCACCCTTGGAAACAAAATGAAGAATATAAGTGGTAGTTCTCTGTCATTAGATCTCCTTAAGAATCATTAGAGAAACATCTTTTTGGGAACACATTGTATGTTCTGTCACATCCCCTCTGATTCCAATTACTTGTGTCAATATTTCTGTGTCTGGTATATATATATATGTATATTTCATTGTTCCTCATACAAAAAAGGTATTATAAGCATGAGTGATTACACTTTGTATTTCAGTATAAGAACCCTTAACTTAGAGTCTTCTAGAAGCTTTAACACAGTTCTTCTGATTCACAAGGTCCCTATGAAACTACTTTAATAGATAAATGAAATTGGAAATGTGTCTTGTATGCCTGTCTTGTTAAGCTGCTATGAGCTGCTTTAGTCTTGCCTGTCCCAGAAGCTAATTTTCATTTCTAATTCCAGGAAAAGAACTCTGATACACAGTAACAATTACGTGGATGTAAACATCAAAGCAAAAAATTCGACAAATATAGCCAAGGAAACTTCATCCAGAAAAGATGTCGAACAGTGTTAGTGCTTGCTAGTAAATAGTCTCCTAAGAGATCCAAAAGCTCCTTCCTCCTGCCTCAGCTAACCCTGTAGGTGGAGGTGTGAGCGATCAGAGCAGCTTCATGGATCAGCTGATAAGGCCTGCTGCCAGCCAGCTAAAAATGATGAATGAGAACACAAGAAAAAGAAATAATTAACCTTTTCTGTATACTGAATTTTGGAGATGAGCTATCATTAGATGTACAAAACTGACCCAACCAATACTTCAAATTCTGCCACTAATAACAAAATGAGCTTATGAAGAGGATGCTCAGTTCATCATGGCTTACCAGACCCCATTTGGTAGCAGTTAAATAATGCATGAGAACTTGGAAAGCTCCAGAAAGTCTCAGTCAAAGTTCATTCTAGGTCTCAAACTTTGAGGAGAAATGTTAAAACCCTGCATCGAGTGAATTGCTCATCATCTATGTACAATACATGGTTCACTGACTGACTTATCATTCTGAGAAGGAAATCCATTTGTAGGCTGTAAATTACTAAGCTGAAACTTCCATGCTGGTAGCTTTCAATGCACTTTGTTTCAGGAATGCTGACAAAAAAATCCAGGGTGATGCATCTTCTTTTACTGTAAAATATGTGTTACAATTTAGAAATATTGATGAAAAGTGAAAATCAATTTCTTCTGTCATACCTTTGTGCAGAGGCCATTTGAAAGGTGATATGCTGCAGTTCCAATCTCTCTTCCATTTTGCAGCACCTATGGGGAAAAAAAAAAAAACAAACCAAGTAGGTGAAACAAAATGGTCAGAGGGAAAAAAAGAAGAAAAAAAAAAAAGAACAGAAATTTTAAAATACGTGCTTATGGTGTCATTGTACACTTCTCCAGCAAGAAGACTGGCATATTCTTTTTATTTGGTGCCAGATCCATCATCCACTTAAGTGAAGATACAGGCTATTACTTGCTTCAGTAGGAGATGGAACAAACCTCCAAATTGCAATTGTCAGGGTCTTTCTTGCTTTGTGGTATCAAACATCAGCAGGTATTAAAGAGATTCAGCACTTTGAAGGCATTTTTAGAGCATGCAGATAAAAATAAATTACCGAACACTCATTGAATAGTGCAATGTTGCCCTATAATTGCATGTGCTGATAAACATACATTTCATGACACAACATTTGAAAATCTTTGGGAGTACTTGGTATTTAATCCCAAAGAATTCACAAAAATACATAGAAGTGTATTGTGGCTAGAAAGATGTAAAAAGGGCCCAATATCAATGGATGAACAAATAGTAAATTCTAGTCTTATTTTATGCATTTTAAGAAACATCTAATTTTGGGAAAATAAATTTTTTCATTGCCTATTTTTAATTGGGTTAAATTCAACAGTCTGTTTCCTTTGGATGTATTTTAGTTTGATTCCTTCAGAAGATGCAAAATGTTTCATGAATGTTTTCAAGATGGAACATTTCAACTTTCCATTTTAAAGTTGAAAAAAAATCCACAAATAATAGAGATGGAATAGAAGAGGTTGAAACACATACATGCATCATCTGCCTTTGATCATTTTCCAGCTTTACACAGGAAGCCATCAAAAATAAAATAAACTCAACCAATTTCCCTTCCTTGTTTTTATCTATTTATTTTTCATCCCACAAGCTAAAGCTGTCTTTCTTGTCTGCTTTAAAGTTCTACTTATGTACAGTAAGAAAATACAGTGTTTAATTCAGAGATTTTAAAACGTAAGGACCAAAATATGTCACGGTTGCAGTTGCACTTGCTGTCCATCTCCTCCATGATTCATATCAATCATGTGCAAAAGCAAGTGGCTGTGACCTTTTACTGTTTGGGGCCGAAATGTCCCAGTATTCTCTCTAAAAAACTTTGGGAAAAATGCCAGAAAGCCCACTAGGACTCCCCAGATTAGACTCACTGCTAGTCTGTCTTCTCTAATCATCACCAGTGTGTCTCTGCATACTGATTTAGAAGCCTTAACTCAGCCACATCTCTTCTCAGAGGTATATATATTTTTTTTATAGTTTACATCCCCAAGATTACAGATTTTTATTTGATATTTGTTTATCTTCAGGCAGCAGCAAGCACAGCTGGACTCCCACACTGATCTACAGATTCCAGATACGTTTAAACAAGGCAGTGTTTACAGAAGAAGGAGGAAAGACATGAAGATTTTCTCAGCACTTTTGTTCACCTGAACACTTGTAAGCTTGTGTAAGCATGAGTGTAAGCTGTTATATAAGATCTCACAGCTGAAGTTTTCAGTTTAGAGATCAGTATCTATAATCTCATGTTTTATTAGCTTTCATTCTGTTTGCAGCCATTTCTTGTCACCCCTTTCACTCCTCTCCCATAATTGCTGTCTAATATCCAGAAGGGCTTTTTATGCAACTCTTATTTGTATATATATCCACTGCCTCTCTTACATGTATCTTCCTTCAGAAGGTAAAATACTCTAAGCCTCAGATCCCAAAATGTATTTTAAAATTTCTCTATTGTGTAAAAATCACATGAAGGATAAGATCACTGGAACTCTGCTTCTTCCAGTCAAAGAAATATGAAAATAAATGCGATGAAATGGCTCTTTCAAAAAATCTTTTTGAAGACTTCCAGGGAATGTTTTAATATATTCCACAGACTCAAGGAAACAGGTTGCTTACTGCACTGTCTCTCCAGGCTTTGGCTCCCCAGGCTACTTCTCATTCCGAGGTCACAGCAGCATACAAATCCCATGTAAAGGGCTTCCATGGAGGAGAGAGATTGCACGTGCGTGTGGAGGGTGGGGGTGGGGAGGAGGAAGATGGAATGGTAGAAAGAACAGTTTTGCCATCTCTAGAACAACACAATATGGACCATGTTTACTATTTCCAAATGTGACAGGACCCAAACCCAAGGAAATTCCTCTTAAACCATCCTGTGACATGACAATTGAAAGAAAACCCCCAATAAATTAAGGAAAGACTCAAGAGCTGTCATACAGTTCCATTCAAAGTGCTTTTTAATAATGAATCTGAAAAGGGAAATTGTGTCCCAAAAGGTGGTTAGATCTTGAATTGTAGTTTTTTTCTTTCCCCCCTCTATATTTATCGTACTTGCTTCATAAAAATGATTTATTGTCCCATTTGAACAATAAAACAGGGTCATTGGTTTGAAGTGTTTTCATTATTATTTTGTTTTATTTCTGCATTTACCCCCACAAGCCTAATTAACTCCTGCTTTGTTGGAAAGCCAGCTGTATGTACAAAGTAGGTTACAAACATTTTAATGATCACTCAGTGGCTGCATGTGGTATTTGTTTAAAATGTTGTCTTATATAATACATGTTCATATTTTGATAGCACAGAATAACATATGCTTTGAAGAAAATATTGCCCAGAGAAGCTATTAAACCATCCAAATTATATTCCTACGTATAACTATTTACCTCACGTGTAATATTTAACTGTACCCTTTTTGCCCTAATCATGGATACCAAATAATCTTTCCTCAGGTGATCTTTGCCAAAGAAAGTTACAGAGCTCCAGAAACGGAATCAGACTCTCTGCTATGATTCTTCAAAATGGAAGTGAATGGGCTCAGGAATTGTTACAAAAGGGAAAAAATGTTAAGAATCAAAGAGTGAAATTTGTTTACTGGAAGGAGGTTTGGATTGTTAAGATGGAAGATCACAAAGTCAGAGATAAATGGAGGCCTTAAATTTTGAGGCATATAAAGTAGGAGAGAGGTATCTCTTGCAACGTTTTGTTGTTGCCATATCTATGTCATTCAGGAACAATAAAGCCTACAAAGATATTATGAAATTAATAAAACCATGCTTACAACTTCAGACTCATACAAACTTTTCAAAAGGCACAATAGCTCTGACTTTGTTTCTGTAATTTCAATTTGATTATGTTCTTCAAATTGACACTAGAGAAGATTAGAGTAATGCTTCCAAGCACAGAAACACATTATCCCTGAGAACAATTATTTTAAGATTTATGATTATGGGTATATTCTTTTGATACTTCTGTATGAAAAAATGCAAATATTAGATAATCTTAAATATTAACACCTATAATAATAACAAAATAAAACACTGCATTTCAGTGAAAAACACCTGTAATTTATAGTTAGTTCATAAACTTGGTAAACTGTAACTACAATGTAAGTCATTCACTCCTTTTATTAAGTAAATAAGATGTTTTAAAATTTGGGCATTTGAGTGAGGTATGTGCAGCCCTCCCCAGTTCATGCTCTGTATGCTGCAGATAATGGGCTTTTCCAGTATCATAGGGCACGCATGAACTAAATTCCATGTCCCTTTGCTCTCTTTTTATTACTTTAAATCTTATTATGCCATTGATTTTTAAAACAGAACTCCCCACAGAAGCCAACAGGACTGTGCTTGGAAATCGATGGTATCATATGGCCTTAAGTATTCCATTACCCGGCTGCAGAGATGGACTGAACATGTTAAAAAGGGAGAAAACAACATCAGCAGGTAGGCTTCAAATAAATAGAAAAAAAGAGATCTCCTTTCAAACAATGATTTCTGCAAGTAAAAGGTGAAGTAGGTTTTCTCCTGCCTCTCCAAGGGGAGCATAGTTCAAGTAAGGAGAAACTGAAACCACATCCCCATGGCCCACAGGCACTGTTGCATCCCTATCCCCCAGGTACAACCTTCTGAAACAAGGATGGGCTTTATTATCCCATCAATATACCCCACTGCTGCCCCTTCATCAGGACATCAAGAGATGCCTCTCTGCTAGTTTCTACGAAAATAATAGAGATTTCATATATGTGAGTGCACATGTGTATACATATGCATACATATATCTTTTGTTCTTGGCACTTCTGTAGCTAGAATCTTGCACACGACTGAGAAATGCCCAGGACCCAGAAACTCAGAAATCTTTAAATATGCGGCATTGATTGTTACAGAATCAACAGGAATAAAATCAGCTTTTAGCTACTTCAGACACAGCTCATGAAGGGTGAGGGATATTATCAGTTTATCCACTTTTACAATGCAGGTTTGCAAACTTCAGTAAAAAAAAGCTTGAAAAAATGTTTACAAGCACTGGTCATTTATAAGGAAAAGACAACACAAATAATACAACTTTGCTGTAATGGTCATAAATTGCAGATCAGTGACTAGACATGAATCTAACAGAACCCAATTTTTTTAATGGTTCAAGTGGGTAATTTATATTCTAAGGGAGCAAAAGATACATGGTGTACTACCTTAATCTGTCAGACCAACTTCAAACATGGCCAAACTCATTTCCCTTCCTAGAAAATTGTCCAAACCTGATCACATCACTCTTGCTCTCCTATCATCCATATAACTGCAGCTCAAAGGAGCATTAATTTGTACAGAAGAGATCACATTTAACATATAAAATTCAGTGAAAATAAAACTAATGTACAATCTTTTATACAAGTAGTACAGCTTCTGGGAGGGTAGGGGGACTACATGTAAATATAATGTGTGAGGGAAAAAAAAAAGCATCAATCTAAAATAAAACAAAATTTTCCACTATGCCCTCGTATGGTTCCTCTCCGATTAGAACAAGTTTCTTTTTAATATTAGGTGCTTAGTAACAGAAAAGAATTTGTAATAACGTTTCTCACAGATGAAGCATCCGCTCTTTCCTTTCAGGAAGAAACATTTTCTTTTACCCAGCACACATTTTAATTGCCTAAGATGCAATTTCCCTTATGAATAATTTGAATACAGCTGACTTTTTGACTAAGCAAATTTTCTTCAGAACTCAAATGATGTGTGCACTGTAAAATATGGAAAACCATGTGGCAGGGTAGCAGAAGCAAAGTGATGAAGTATAGCATTAATTTTAATGTCATTTAAGAAGTCACCAAGGTTCATACTCTGTCAGTGACACGTGCCTCTGACCAGATGTGTAGCCTACATTTTAGTTCACAGCCACAAAACATTCCTCCACAAAGCTCCCTTCACATCATCCCACTTAATGTCAGCTTTGCCATTACAGACCCTCTCTCAGTACCTCATAAGGGCTCTAAAAAAAAAGACCCACTGCAGAGTGGAGTTTGGCTATAAAGCTTTGTCTCTTCATCAGAGAATTTGTTACTGTCTTCCTCTCATATACAGCCCTCATGGGGCTGTGTGCTTCCAACTTAAGATATGAATAACTTATTGCAGTCACTATGTCCTGAAGTGGGAAAGCAAGATTTAGCAGCCGAAATTAAAATAAATTTATTTTCTTTTGACTAAAACATAACAAACCAGAAAAAAAAAAAGATTTTAATGTATCTAAAGAAGCACATTCTTTTCGAGTGTAAGTTGCAGATGTGAATTTTCAATAAATCATGCAAGAGACTTAGATATCATCTGAGAGTCATAGATAACTTATAACAACTAAAAATTAGATCACCATTTCCATTAACAGAATCAAGCTGTAGACAAATGTTTGGTTTAATGATACCACAGGACCCAAACAGGACTAGTAAAGCAGCTTTGTTGATATTGTCAGTGTATATAATTCAGAAATCCATTATTTCATCCTAAAAATGCACTTGAGGAATACTTTGTAGAAGCTGTATTAGCTGCCTAGTCTAGTAAATAAATTGAAATACTAATTACTCTTTCTTTGGAAAGAGGCTTTGTTGTTTATTTTAATGTTGGACTTATTTCAGTAAGAGGAATTTTATTTTACAAGGACTGTGTTGGGAAAATTTGTCTGCTAAGGGAAATAAACGAGTTACTTTTGTACCATCATAAACTACCTCAGCTGATGAGTAACCACTAACCATAACTTAATATAATTTCAGATTGTTTGCATTTTCACTTGCCCGTAGCAGCTAAGCCATCTGTTACACCTTTTTTCATTTGTTTTTATTCTCTTTAAAAATAGAAAAAGCAAACACTCTTTATCTATGCCTTTTTAGTGGTAAGACAGTGTTCAGCTAAACTGTACCAATGAGTAAGAACTAAAAAATTCAGCAGTTTCTGATGTGTCTTCCAAATGTCTGATACAAGATTTTAGTTCACTGGACCAAATGCATACACAAACTAAAGTCTGGCAGACGAACATAAATTCCATGAAGTTCATCTTCAGTGCGTTTTAAAATATTCAGCATTTTTTTTTCTAATTAGATACAAGTAAAATCAGCTAAACCTGTTAAAAACTTATATTAAGCTCCTTTTTATA
>VWZT01014903.1:282549-322978 GCA_013397055.1 Pachycephala philippinensis
ACAATGACATAATTAATGTACTCTTTAGTAGGAAAGATCTTGTTTAATAGAAAAAAATCAAGCCAAAAATATGTACTTCGATATCTGAAATAGTCGTGTTGTTTAAACAGAAATACTCCTAATACTCCTTTCCTTTACCCAAAAGCAAAACACTTGCAGGAAAATGAGCTCTCAACTTTCAGTCATTTAACCCCATGTAACACTGAGCACGGTGAGCTTTTTCCCAAGAGGCTCTTCCTGATTTTATGTGATACGTGCTCCTTAAGACAGAAAGTAAAACAAAAACAACTAAAAAAACAAACAAACAAAAACCCAAAAGCAAAACAAAAAAAGCCCTAAACCCCACAAAACCATCCAAAAACTCTCACCTCTCTCCCTGCCTTTCATTTTTTGAGTGACACTGTGCTTCTTGACCAACTTGATCTCATTCTATGATGTTTAGTGGATGAGGGAAAGGCCATGAATGTCTCTGTCTGGACTTTAACAGAGTCTTTGGCACTGTTTTCTGCAGCATTCTCCTGGAGAAATTGGATTCATTCATGTGGGCAGGGGTAACTTTGCTGGATAAAAATCTGTCTGTTTGGCCCTTCTCACTGGAGAGTGGTGGTGAATGGCACCATGTCACCCGTAGTGTCACCCGTGGTGTCACCCGTGGACACCAAGTTGGTGTCCCCAGGGCTCAGTCCTCTTTAACATCTCTATTGACAACCTGGACCCTCAGCAAGTTTGCAGATGACACCAAGTTGGGTGGGGATGCTGAACCTCTTGAGGGCAGGAAGACGCTTGATAGTGCTGGGTTTATGTTTGGATTTGATCATCTTAAAGGTCTTTTCCAGCCTAAATGACTCCATGGTTGGGTCGTGGGATTTCAAAGAAATACGCATTAAAACTTGGAAAATGTTTCCCCTCTGGAGAGCAGCACTAATTAATTCATTAGTGATGAAATGTATTAGTGATGAAAAATGTCTATGTATTTAGGTCTATCTTCTGGTTAGGGAAATCTTCTCTGGGTGTTGGAGAGCAAACTATTCCCAGAAATTGATACATAAAAGCATCTCTCTATCGGGAGGAAGTTTAGCAAAACTCTGAGGGAGTAAAATTAAATGAATTTCTAAACTGTTTCTTAGTGTAGACAGTTTTCAATATTTAATGGCACATTGAAGTTGAAAAGAGGACATAATCTCTTTTTCCTTTTCTTTTTTTTTGGCCTTTAAAATTATAGTGATGAGGTCTTTTTGTTTTATTTTTACTGAAAACTTTTCTAAAAAGTCTAAGATCCTGCAATCTATAAGAATATGTATTTAGAACAAAAATATTCTTCCTCTACCACTGGAATCTAAATATAAGTAATATTATTAACATTTAGGGTGTGCTATGGTCAGGGAACACCCATGGAAACTGTGGGAAATTACTCAAGTAACAGCTTGAGGGCCCCAACAAATTTCTGGTAAAATACCAGACCCAAGTAAAAGCATTACAGGAAAATCTCTTCATACCCAGTATTAATTTGACTTGAGGGAATGAGAGGTGGTGTGGAAATCATCAGAAATCGCTAGGGATCCCTTGAGTCCAGACACCTGAAAGCAGATTCCTAGGAAACATAATTACTGCAAAATTCTAGTCCAAGAGCTGTCAATTTAGCAGCAAGGCTGCATGGAGCAGCAGCAGCCTCCACAGGTGTTCCGAGCCTCCCAGCCCAGGAAAAGTGTTCAACCCCCAATGCCATGTCTGAGGGGCACAGGAGTAGAGAAACCCACCATCCAGGACTCCCAAAGCCCTAAGGCTCCGACAATCTCATGGAGATGCAAGATCACATCTAATAGCTTATGGCAGGCTGAGCAGCTTGTTTGCCTTCCTTAATAACATACAGTAAGTATAATTTATCACCTCATAAATCCCAAGAAAATTTCACTGAGTTCTTCAAGGGACAACTCTTCACTAGTGTAATATATACCAGATTTGAACTTGTTTAGGAGTATCTTATTCTTTTCTCCTTTACAGAACAAACTGGCTCCTCTATTCTAGAGCTGAGACACACTGCCCAATATGTGTGCATCCCTTTGAAAATTAGATCTGCGTGTGGGGCTCTCCATTTACTAAGGTGTTATCCAAGCATTGTTCCTTTCATTGCTTTGTTTCTTAATGTTATTATCACTGAGGAGTATTTTATGCCAGCCTGGGTGAGTTGCAATGTTACAGTGGAAGCTTGCACAGTGTTTAACTTCGTTTGGTCTTGGAACCAGCCCAGTAAAGGTTGACAATACACCTCACTTTGAACTAAATCTACTTGAAAACTCAATTACACAAGAAAAATAGTTGTAGAATTTCAAAGCATCAACAAAGAAGAAGGAACAACTTTTGCCTGAAACTTAAGCTAAGCAAGCAATTAGAATTAAAGGAAAATGAAATTTGCTGTAGCCACGTACAGCGATATAGTGTGGATATGTTATTCAAAAGAAACAGATATTTTATGCAGCGTACATTTTAACCCCATTGAATATAAAAAAAAAATCCACTTGCAATTTCCAACTTCTTTCTCAAAGCTAAGGAAAAAAACTTTATGTGTTCAGAATTTTTTTTTTCCTTTATTTTTTCTTCATTTCTGCAGATGTTTGCTTTTAACTAGTCTAACCAAATTGGTTTAGATAATTCCTAATTTACAGAGCTATTAGACTTTCCCCTGAGCAAAATCTGTTTTTTTACAGCCAGCAGTTCTCTTTAAAGTATGATTTATTCTCAAATCTGAAACTTTGAAAAGCATCAAATCTTTGCTTCAAACCTGGAAGTCCTTTTTCCTCACACCTTGGCTCCTAGTAGAGCTTCTCTGTTCACAAGTAAATTAGAAGTAGACACTGTGAAATACTAATTTCTAAAATTTCTTATGCCAAATCTACATAAGGCCTCTATATTGATTTTACCAATAGTACACTGGCTTGTTCATGATTGTGACTGTCACCACTTTTTGTTTTCTAGTCCCTTTACCACCTATATGTAATTGTAAGAAAAATATGAGTCTAGACCAAATAAAATTTAAAAAAAAATATTACCGTATATTATCCTGTAATACTAGTGGATCTTTAAGAAAACCAGACTCCAAGTATGAAAAGAAAAATAGAGGAAGAACATTTTTGCTTAAAAACTGTGGAATAGAAAGGTAAAACCAAGAGAGATAAAGTAGAGAAAAAAAATCTTTCCAGAATAATACTTTAAGAACTCACTAAGAGAAATTCAAGGTCCAAATAGTGTATTCAGATGATCGAAAGGATAAATTTAGACTTAGCAGTTGAAATTTAAGAGAGGATTATTAGTTTTCTTCTTTTTCTTCTTGGTTTAGAAGACAATGCACATTGAAATCAAGTTTTATAATTATTCCATCAGCCAGAACTGGATGAATATAAGTTGCATGGGACTCCAGGGGACCATCCATCCAACCTTCTCACATGACATGGGTCAGATTGCACAGAGCCTTGCCCAGCAGATTATTGAGCATCTTGCAGGACGTTTCCACATGTCTAATCAGTTTCCTTTGTTGTTATAGCTTTGGAGAGCAGCTCATGGCTGTCTTTAATTTCTTTACTCACAACATTTGTGTTCCCAAATTCTAATCCTTTATTAAGCAAGATCTAGGAGCTATGATAGGTTTCATCAGCCAAATGAGAAGACTTCCATGTAAGCTGCCAGTGCCAGTAAATCAAAGCTTGTGCCCAAGCACGGATGCAGACAGTTCATATACACAGGCAGGTGTGATCAGTGTGGATCAAAAGGTGACAAACAGTCTGTTGGGCACAGGCCAGGCTGGAAGGGGGTCTGAGTAAGCTGGTCCAGTGGAAGGTGTCCCTTTCCATGGTGGGGGAATTGGAACTAGGTGACATTTAAGGTCTCTTCCAACCCTAGCCATTCTATGATTCTATAATATATCACAATGATAAATCATAACTGTTCATCCTCCAAGTACTCCCAGCCAGACCTTTGGAGGATAAAACATGCTCCTTAAAACATGTGCACAGGATGCTTTCCTTCACAGTCTGGACAAGTTGAAAACACATATTAAGATCTTTCTGAAAGCCAACATGGTAAGGCACTGTTAGTCAACAGTATTCTCCTACAGCAACCTAACCTCCCTAACACAAACTTTCAAGCTTAACTATATTTTCTGTTTAAACTAACTGTCTTGTTCAGAGCTATATATTAATTTTGGCTTATCAGACTTTGGCTTCACGAGACTGGTGTTTGCAGAGAGATGAGCTTTATCAATACAGTAAAAGATGCCTGAAGCGTAAGCAAACCTGCCCCATCCTGTGAAAGAGCAGGGTACAGGGCACCTGCAGTGGTGCTTCTTGCATAAGTGTCCCTCCTAAGGATAAGAATTGACATGTGAAATTGCTTGGACAGTATGCATTAACTCTGTGTTCTAGGTCTGTGACTGAATACCTAGCTTCTTCCTCTCATAAGTCTTATAACACAAGTATAAATGTATTGGTAGGAGACAGGAGCAAATTTACCTCATGACAATTCACACATTCCCATGGCTTTAGCACCCTCTAGTAAATACTCATTACCAGAAAAAATAACAAAAGAAATGGAGCATGCTTTCAAGTGGCAGAGGTTTTAGAGCATTGGGGGAAAAAAATCCACATTAAAAAAGACAAACTATTTCTTCCAATGGACTAATTAGAACAATGATTGGAATGGGCCCAAATGCAAAATACCTTTTCTAATCAGAAAGAGAGCAAAGTTGCACAACAAAGTGACATCATATTTTTAATTTGAATTAATTTTGGAGGAATATTTATATGTTAGGAAAAAAGGTCTACTGGAATGGCAGAAATAAGAAATGAAAACCAGGAGCCACTAAACAGGTATAAATAAAATGCAGCAAGCTTAAATATAAAGCAAATAAAGACTTACTTAATAAGAACTATTCTCTTTTCCTCAGCAGAAGCAGAGCAATTACATAAATCCAAGACCAGCTAAAAACCAAAGTGTGTTCAGTATATTTGCAATGGCATAACAGGCAAACATTGATAGAAATCAAGATACTAACCTTGATCAAGAGGTACCTATCAATTACAGAAAGCTGACTCAGGCACGAGATACTTGAAAGACATCTGCATGAAACCCGAATAGTGAGACTTACCACAACTTAACAGCAGCTCTAAACATTCAGCCAAGGCAAAGCCATTATTATACATAACACCCAGAGAGCCCAGCCATGGCAGCACTCTCCTGCTATCATTACAGTTTCTATCTGAGAAGGAATTTCTATTACAGCAACAAATGCCTCCTGGAACTAATTGGCACTCATTGTCAATCTCAGAGCAGAGACTAATGAAGTACCTTTTGAGCCTGAGAGGTTCTGAAGAGGTGATCTCTCCAGCACAGAACTGAGACTCTGTAATGAGGCAGGATAAGGATGATTCCTCTGCTAATGCTCATTCCTTACCTGTCCTTACTGTAAAAAAATGGGATTCATCCATATGTTTAAGGAATCCAGGGAGCCCTTGTGTAAAACAAAAAGTGATAACACTGCAGTTCACTGCTCATGGGGACAAAGATCACAAAGAAAGTTTGCAGTAAGAGCGTCTTTGTTCCCTATCTCCCACCTCATGCATTTCATTGCTCGGAAAAACTATTTGTGATCAAGCAGGGAATGGGTCTGAACAGCAGTAACAGCAAAGGACTGATTCCTGGAGGTCATCACTGATATTCTACCCTAAAAGGATAGTGTCTTTCTAGATCTTAAACAAATTCTGCAGTACTCTCACCTGTATTACAACTGCTAAATCTTGATAAACAATTTACAAAAACAGAGAAGTTCTTACTGCAGAGCTTTACTCAGTCAGTCAAGCTGCTATTTGGAAAAAAAACCCAGCACAACAGAACAGTTAAATAAAGTAGCATCTTTATCAAACTTTGGTATCTTCCTATCACGTGATTTCTTTTTATGTGGACTGCAAATAAATACACATCAAGTTGGCAGGCTCCTTTAAAATTAAGGGAATGCTTTGAGTGCTGGACCACAGTCTTCACCTATGCTACATGTTGAAGTGCTTAAAGTACAGGACAAAGCCTTTAACCAACAAATCCACAAATGTTAGAGACCAAAGCAGTCTAATGGGCTTAAGCCAGAGCTCTGCAGCAAAAGGGGTTTATAAAATGTGTATTCTTGAACATGAGGTTATTACAGCAGTTCATCTGCTTTTGAAATGTTTTCAGACATAATTGTTCATTCCATCAGTTAGCTGGAAAAAATGGAATTAGATACTTCATAGTTATATAGTTATTTTGGATAATCCCAACAAGTATGTTCAGCACTTTGCTTTGTATTTAGTATTGGTCTGGGATTAGGTACTTCTTGGCAACCCGATATTAAAACATACCTCTGCTGCTGTAAAATTTTTGCTGCAATGAATAATAGTTATGTTAATAATTATCATGATTACTGTGTTATAACACCATTCCTTTTTTTTACCTCTGTCTATTCAAAAAATGCCCAGCAGAGCTTTAAAAAAGGGCAAGTCAGTGGGATACATAATTCTCCCTGAAAAGATGACAAAGGATTTGTCATCCAAGTGGTTAAAGGGCAGACCTCCAAATTAAAACACTTTGGAGACACACTGAGAAAATGCAATTTACCAAAAGCCAAATTGTCATTTTGGCACACATGGATCCATTACTAAAGGGTGGAAAATTTGTGCCAATGCCTTCTGCAGCTTCTGACACGGGTTTATCTCCCCTTCTCTTGAGATGCTGTGCAGCTCCCCAGCCCATGGAATCTGATTGACAACATTTTCATGGCAATTTCAACTGTGGTTTAGGAATGTGCTCTACTAATCTGTTGCCTCTATCAAATGCAAAAGGAAGGAAAAACCTGTCTGAGGTCTTCTTCTTTGAGAACTGATCTGAATCTTTAGCATTCTGTGTGTCCCTTTTTGCTTGCTCTGAGAGTAAAGATAATTATAACCATTTCTGAGTTGTGAGATCAACCAATATTTTCCTCTCCTATACTCCACTTTCTCCCTTTTGTTCCTTTTAGCATATTCTACAACATCTCTCGACTGAGGTACATATGAGTTTGCAGCCCATCAGTACTGTTCTGTACTGAACATTTCCAGAATCAAATGAGAGTTATCACAAAATTACATCAATATCTTGGCAAGAAAAGCTGAAGACTCCCTGGTGTTAGGGCCTCAGAACTCAGTTATGCCCTATCAGTTGGTCTAACTACATGTTTTCATACAAGTAATAATATAATATCAGATTTCCTCACAAAGACAGAGGCAAGGATTTTTAGGTAAGAGTACCTTTCTACAATAACTGAATTTCATTATAGATAACTTTAATCCACATAAGTCTATATTACAAATGACATTTCCAGTGTTCAAATTTCAGCCTACAGAAGGAAAAGTCAGAATTTCTTTAACACCACTTGAAACATACACTTGAATAGCCTTTAAGTATAGACATATATATGAAGTGTTCAGGATGTGAAAATACATGCAAAACAATGGAATCAATAATGAAAGAGAAGTGAAACAACAGGTTGTGTGTGTGTACAGTTAAGAAACAGAATAAATTTATGAACATTTTTGCTGTAGTGAAACATGAGAAAGTAGATATGCTCTAACCTGTCTTCCCAGCCTGGTAAAAGGTGACAAGAGTCATTTATGCTCCGTGGAATACATTTACCACCAATATAAATGGATAAATTTTTGACAATTAGTTTAGATGTATAAACTCTTACAAATAACATAATACAAGATAGCATCTATTGCAAGAAAGCTCCAGCCAAAATATTTAAGCCCCTCCTTTTTTTAGATTATCTTCTGATTATTATCTACAACTTGCTCAAGCAACTGAACAACTCAAAATAAACTATGCTAGGAAAAAAATAAAAGAAAAACTATTTCTATCTTAATAATTTGATATTCCAAATCTGCAGAGGAGAAGTTGGACTCTCAATGTCATGGTATTGCTTGAAGTCTACCTAAACCTGATATTCATAAACACCTTGAGGTAACAAAAGTTGTTGTCTGTCAAACAGACAATATCTACCAAATGTTTAAGGATTGCTACAAATTAATGTTTCTAATGTCAGAGTCTCTTCCATCTCAGCCTGCTTACTGTTTTCTTATGCTAGTGGAACTGACTTATTTGTGGCAAAGAAAGAGTTGATCCCACTGTGGATAGGTCATTTCATCCCCTCTTGATCATATCCTATTCAATCCATATCCTGCTGGACCAACAAAGACATACTCTTTTGAAAAACTTTTCTTTCTGAATATGGTACTTATCTGTTAATCAGCTTTCCCTTTCATATTTATTTTGGTAACTTCAGCTTTCAAATACAGTTTCAGAGCTCTGTCAATACCAACTTCTTTGCACTGTGATTTCAAGGCAACTTTAAACTTATACACAGAAATGTTCTTAGTTTAGCAAAATATATGACATATATGTAGGCTCATATACCCTATATATATACATATACATGCTTATAGCACGCATCTGTAGTACATTTTAAAGATATTAACAGAGGCACTTGATTAACATTTTATATAAGAAACTTTTTATTGTATATTATCTCAGTGTCTTGAAACAGTATGTACTTGACATTTATAACTTACTTTCTCAGTAACAGAATTCCATAGGTAATTACTGTCTATTACACTTATAAGTCTCGTGGGAGAATCTGTACTTAAAATGCATGTCTCACTCAAGAATAACATGAGTACTGCATTCATAGCTTAGTGAAAAGACAATCTATCACTGAGATCAAAAATCACCATTATCAAGTATCTCCAAAAGTGCTCAATCTGTCTGTCTTGCACAGAGTCAGATTGAAACACAGAATTTTGAATGGAAAACAAAATACAGCTTACAAACAAACAAGAACTAGCATGAGAATCCAATATGAACAGGATATTACCCTGAAAGGAATTCTGTTCTAATACAGACTAACTGAGGAAGAACTAAATGGATCAAAGTTGCAGATTTTTTCCCATTTAAATATAAATGAAATTGCTGGGAGGTTATGGAAAATTATCTACTAGTTAGATATAGTCATGTTATTAGATTTCATGAAAAAGATTCACAATACCTTCTAACTTTTAAATCACTTCTTTTGTGATTTTTAACAAGAACTGTTCTACTCTTAAAATGGCTGTTCTCTCTTTTGATATGAAGTTCTAATCATGCATGGAACATGAAATGACTGACAGAATACTAATATTATCTTACTCATAAGAAATTATATTCTGATTAATATCTACTGCTTCAATATGTACGCAAGAATTTATCAAATTCATTCATTGATTATTCAGGCTGTGGACATAACAGCAGCAGATTATCTAAGATTCAACATCAGTTGCTGAAGTACAGAAAGTACACATGTTTAGGAAAGGAACAAAAATGAAAATGAACCAGCTAACTATGCAAGAGAAACCGAGGCCTAAAGTTAATACGTAAACAAAATGTGTAAAGAAGAGTGTGCATATGTGCATGCTCTTTTATTTGGATTTACATGGAAAAATGAGCTATTATTCACTTACTTCCCCCTCTGCTCACCCTCTGCCATTTATATTTAACCAGCTGCATAGCTGGGAACTTGGGACCAGGGTGGGCATCTGTGGAAATTTTTAAACATTCTTGTAAGCATAGGTGACCCATCAGAAGCCACAAAAATTATGTAATAGTAAACAATAGCATAAACATTCAACAACATACTGGAAACCTTGGATTAATTTTTTAAGCTTATGCCTCTATTTAAATTTTGCACTTTGTATCCAAAACCCACTATCATGTAAGAGCAAATGCAATTTTTTTTCAGTATCTGAAAGACATTTTTTTCCAACTTATCCACCTGACATTGATAAATGTATAAGATATCGTTCATCTGTAAATGTCTTTCATTATTAACTTTTGATATTTTACATATATATATGTAGGGTTTCCTCTTCTAATACTGGAAACTGATGACCTAAGCCAGCAAACTTCACCTACCAGGCAGTGTAGGTTGACCAGCAGCAGCAGGACACAGAATCAGAATGCAGTGATTATAATGCCACAAAGTCTTTACCAACACAGGGTGGTCAATATTTAAACTATACAATTCTGATTATTTAGAAGCTTTTCAACCAGAGGAAAAAAATCTTTTCTCTTTTTCCCAGGAAACACAAAGATAATCACAACAGAAGGCAGTCTTTTACTATCTAGAAAACAAGATCTTTATTTCAGCCAAGTATATCCTTTGGCGTATAACATATATTAAGAAGAGTGCCACAAATTTACCATGAGATTCTTTACTGCAGCATGTGGGTAGAGAAAATAACAAATCTGATGGCAATTAGGAAGCAAGATATTCCACAGAGGCCTCACAGTAATTTAACAAGCAGCAGCATTCCTTTCTTTAACACATTTTTTGTCCTAAACCATCTTAAATACTTTTTACCAGATGCTGGCCACTTATCCTGCCCCTAAACAACCAGACATCCAAGTAGCTTTCAAAGTTTTATTAATCTTCCATTTTTTAAAGTCTCTGTTTTCCTGATGTCAAGTCTATCTCCCCTCCTGACTTGCAAAAGCTTCCTAATAGCAGCAAAACTACCAGAAACCCTGCGTGGAGTTCAGCCTCCTCTTGTAGCTGACAGCACAACAGCCTTCTACCCACTTCTCTCTTTTCTTCAAGACAGACAAAAAGGAAGGAAATTTCGTCGGGAGGTAGCAGTTTAGAAACCTGACATTTCACTGCTTGATGCTCACTTTCATCAACAATAAGATCTTGACTTTTATACTGAAAAATAATGAAGAATAGCGAAATCAAAACTGACACTGTGTGTCTGCTTAGACTCATGGTGCCTGTACACTACCACAGAGAACAATAATTTCATTCTCTTTGAAAGCATTTTGCTACTGAATGAGAAGAACCTTTAGCTTTATCTACACATTGCCTACAGCAGTCGAGTCAGTCTTTAAAAAGGAAAATTCAAACATGATTCAGGTGCATTAATGTGTACTCTAGGAATTAATATAGAATCACAGATTGGTTTTGGTTGAAAAAGACCTCTAAGATCGAGTCCAACCATTAATCCAACACTACCAAACCCACCACTAAACCATGCCTCTAAGTGCCACATCTGCATGTCATTTAAATATCTCCATGGACAGTGACTCAACCGTTCCCCAGCACAGCCTCTTCCAATATCTGAAAATCCTTTTGGTGAAGGAATTTTTGCTGATATCCAATCTAAACCTCCCTTGGTGAAACTTGAGCCCATTTCCTCTCGTCCTGTCACTAGTTACCTGAGAGAGCAGGCCAACTCTCACCTGGCTACAAACTTTCCTTTCAGATGGTTGTAGAGAGCAGCACTGTCCCCCATAAGTTTCTTTTACTCCGGGCTAAACACCCCCACTAGTTCAGCCATTCCCCTAAGACCTGTGCTCCAGATCCTCTACCAGCTTTATTGCCCCACACATTTTTCAGTATCTCAATGTATTTCTTGTAGTGAGATGACAGCACAGAGCACCCTACGACATTAAATAAACCAGAGGAAAATTCATATTGTGACACAGTGCAACAAACCACACCAGCCTGATATATTCATATAAAAGGAATCACAGAGCCTTTTGGAAATATTTTTTCAATTTTATAATTTAAAAGTGCACTAACACTGCCAAATAAATTGTTCAAAGTTCTTCAAGGCTTATAGAAGATGAACTCTGTCAGGTTTTAGCTTTGTGCTATTTTTATTGCTCCTTCTCCATTCGCCCTTCCTCATTTCATTCCCCAATAAAGAACTAAAAGCTGTGTGAAAATGAGAGGAGGTATTTTTCCACTTACTACAGGTGTTTATATATGCTGCCCCACTTATATTCAGATGTATAGATAAGCATGTTTTCCATCTCACACTAGTTACCGTTGTTTCCCTCTATTTATTTCTCTCAATGCATCAGGAAAATATATATTTTAGAAGAAAATGGAAACAAAGCAAAGGAGAGCAAAGCAACAACACTATTCCAGAACAGAAAAGGCTAAAATGTTTATCTAGTAGTTGGAAGACCTGAGGCAGATAGTCAGACACGGATAATTGGACTTGAGTCTCCGCCAATCTAGCTTCATGCCAAGTCCACCCTCTTTGTTTTTCTAAGAAAAGGGGAGTTTTCAGAATGTTTCTGTTTAACCTGAAAATGTATCATAAAACTTTATCACTCAAAACTGACATGTCACAGAAAGCTTGTTTCATGGAATATCCATCCGCAAAAAGAAAATGCTTAAACAAAAATTTCCACCGCTCCTACATACCTTTTTAGAAGGTGGCAAAATAATTCCTTCCGATGCTGTTACATAGCCAAGTCAGAATAAAGTGTGCTTGCAACTTGGTATAAAAATATGCACAGAAGAGATTTTTTAAAGAGACTCAGTGAAATGGTCACTTGTGTTCACCAACACTGCAAGAGAATTCTGAACAACTTTGCGGATGTGATTTAAAAGTCAGTCAGCACTGGTTCAAGTAGTATGCAAAAAATACAAGGCAAACTTCCACCCCTGGAAGTTTGTGTTTTCTCAAAGCTTGAACAGGAGTGTTTGCAAGGCTCAGATATTGCACAAATTATAAAAGCCACCCGCAGAGCAGTATCAGGGACAGCCCTGTTCTGGAACCGAAGCCTACAGCTACAAAATTGCTATCCTAAGATGTAGAGCAAACTGTGAGCAAGCCAAAAATTATGATGATGATCACATTCGTTACTTCACATGTAGCTACTCTTGATTTGAAGGGGATTTTTAGAGTACATTTTATTCAGATTCCTATTTCAGTTGTTCTTTGTAGGGTTGTGCTTTTCTGTGCAGCTTTCTCTCCAACCCTGGTTCAAGAGCCAGCTTCTATCATCCAATAATTTTCCCACCTTTAAAACAGCTCTATGGCCTTTCCTGTTTTCAATATCTCTTCTATTAATGACCTATTTGCTTCAGGTGTATGTCTTACACAAAATTTTGGGGTTTTTTTTTCAGAAACATTGAAGCTTTTTTTTTTTTTGCCTCTGAATGAATACAGATATTGATATGACTACAGCGTACACCACTTAATCTACATTGCGGTTTAGTCGCAGGTAGGAAGTAAAATAAAAATCTTTGGAAAATCTTTATTACTAATATATTATTTTAATAGGAAGTCCTTGCTGTCTTTACTTTCTAAATACAATTTTCTTTTCTAGTTACTGAGGTTCCAAGACAGAAGTTTACTGCAGTCTCTGTTCATTGTGGCTTATCAAACACTTCTTAACATACCAAAAAAACCGCAGAAGGAAAGTCCAAAACTTAGAACTTGCAGGTGATACACAAAAAGCAGTTAAGCAGAAGATATCAAGGGTAATGGTACTGTTTGAGGCCCCTGTAATGGTGGGGAAAAAAACAACAAAAACAAACTCCCATATTTAATGTCTCCACTGTCTCTAGAAACAACATGTATCTCGAACTGCAAAAGCATGACAGATACCCAAAGAGAAGCAAAATCACTGTGATTACCTAACAGTGCAGGGAAACATTTCTCACTCAGATTTAGGTCGATATGCTGAGTCTGTGCAAGGTGACATGGAAGCAGACTGAAGGCCTCTACAGTCAAATCCTAGCAAGGAACAATGATTTTTAAAGGCAGCAAATAAACACAAAACTTTGTGATCAAATTATGAATCAGCATGTGGCAGGTAAATCATTTTTTTGCTTTCATTTTCATCACAGATAGCTAACAGAAACCTTTCAGCATGCATTATCCCTTAGTAGAAGTAGTTCCTCTTCCTCCTCATTACTTACCGCTCAGATGTAATTTTAAGGTTCATATTTTCTTACTCAGCCTAGTGGAAATAGCACCATGTCAGAACAGATAAGACGAAGAGATAGAGGACATAAAATTGTTAACTTAGTGTGCAGTGAAGTCCATTCCTCTTGTCTTCTACTTTTCTAAGCAAAGTGATAATTGAAAGAATATTTCAATTGTGATAGAGCATCACTAACAGACCTTGCAGAGGCTTTGCAAACTGCTGCCAACCATTACTGCACCACCAGTCTAATTACAGCCACACATCTCAGCTGGAGAGGGAGGAATAAATTCCTACCTATATCTAATGTCAATGGAATATTTTAATTATGCCTCGGGCAATGAGCTTTCAAAAAAAAAAAAAAAAAAAATAAATCACAAAAGAAGTCCTTCCTTCTCTGCAACCATCTCCTAAAATGTTCTGAAACCATTGTGTCTCTCATTTCTTCATATTCACCTTGGTCTTTTCAAACAATCCAGATATACTGGTCTTGTGCCAATAAACATCTTCAGGTGAAAACAATTCATCTAGGGCACAAAAATTTTGGAAGGCATTGGATCTACAGAGATTGCACACTGCACATTTTTATGCTGACCAATAGAGATTTTACCTTTTTATTTTCTCTCAGTGAACTTCAGAATTCTTCATTTAAAAAGTATAAAATTTCAAAGCCAAGCAGTATTGTGTTGTATTTCTAACATACATTTCTAACATAAATCATCCTGAAATCAGACTTCAGTTTATTGATTTTTCTGACTGTAACTAGCTGTACTCAGTTTCACCACCAAAATACTTCACACAAATGAAAACAATTAGAATGAGAGGAGGTTTTCCACACAGTACCTAAACATTAAGAAAAATATTCTGTATTATTGTTAATGACTTCTATTCTTAAAACCTTTCTAAAGCTGAATTACCCCTAGACTTGCACACAAATTAATTGCCTAAAGAAAGGGCTTGTGGTCTAATCTCCAATATATTAGAGGGATCTATGTCTGATTGATAGGCACTGCCCAGGAATCATGTTTTCTTTTCCCCCTTGGAATAAAGCCAATTCAAAAGTGACATCTATGAATTACTGGGTTACCTGAAGGTTAAGCCACTTACAAGAAGCAAAAAAAAAATCATTTACAAGTTGAAAATCTTTGTCTTCAAATCTTACTCTCAGTCTAAGTTGAACGCTTCTAATGATATCATAGGAGGCCTGCAGGGAAAGCAAGAACCCGAGTAAGTATTTGATGCTCCAGTGTTCCATTGCCTAGGAAAGAAGGATGCTGCCATTACTGCAAGCACATAAACTTTGATTACACTTCTTAAAGTCATTTGCTAAAGTGTAAAATAAAGTGCAAGAGGCTACATTAAGATGCTTCATTGAGTTTTAATCAAAGGGAGAAATGATATTTCTATTTACTATTTATCTTCAAAATGTGACTGATTTTTCCAGTGATAATTGCTGAATTTCTGTAATGGTTAGTGTTAAGTGTGTCTAGATATTAATGCAATTTAGTTTTAATGATGTGCCAGTTAATTACAAAAAATTTACTCACATACCCATGCAAACCCTGTAGTTCTGATTCAATTTTTAGAAGGTAAACTCACTTCTCCTGACATATGCTTTAGCAAATAAAATATTAACAGAGTTAATGTTGTATTGCAGTCCTATTTTTTCTCTCACAATAATACAGTTACATTTCTTACTGCATAAGCAAAGTCTTTCAACATGTTGGTACAGTACACATACAAAATACTGAATTGTGGAGCAGACAAAAAAGGTAAAGGGCAACATATAGTGCAAATGTACATTTTGCAACATGAAAAAAACATTAAAAAATTAAATTTTAATAAAGAAATGCTTATCTGTTTAAAAAACCCTGATTCAATAATATCAGGCAAAGCATGGAAAATATCCTATTAAAAAAAAAAAAAAAAATGAAAGCTTGAATAGTGTTCCAGTTTCAAAATATATTAAAAGTGAAAATGAGAAGGGAACAGAACCCTTCTCATTTTTTTACTAGCAGCCAAGCAGACTTAAATGTGAAGATTTCTAACCAAATATGAGTCCTCTTGAATAACAAGAGGTAGACTGTACTAGTTAACATTTAATCAAATTGCTTTAATATGATACTCTTGTTTCTAGGGTAATCATTCATATTTTGCCAAGGTAGCTTAACCACTGAAACTTAGAGGCTTTCCATGAAATGAAATTTTGAACACCTTTTATCTGTAGAAAACCCCTGCACTTATAAAATTGCTCTCTTGCCCTGGTGGGGGCAGTTGCACTGCCTCTGGTTTCAGAAGGGTAAAATGGAACATAGAAATGTGTCTCTAAATCAGGGAGAAGAGCAACATCAAGTTGTGCAAGTTGAACAAATTAATTCCATGAGGTAGCCATGAAACCACCATAATAATTTCTGCTAAAACTGCTAAATTTTCTGCATTTCTGCGAAATTTTCTGCTAAAGCTCTCACGTATGTATGGAATGCCATGGTGGTACTCATCCCATGAGGAGACAAGGACAATGAGGGACACATTAATTCTTTGTATTATTTCTGTTGCATAAAACAACAACAACAAAACTGAATCGACCTTATAAAAACATAGAAAACTGACTCAAGAGGATAAGAACTCTCAAACATTTTGTGAGCAAGGTTCCTCTCTCTGGTGTAAATCTACACTGACTTTTATGGAGTTACACCAGTCCCTGCCAGATAGAAGTCTGAATTTCATCAGAAAGACAACCATAGGAGGGAACAACAAGGAAACTAACTTTCTCTGTCAGTAATTAGACATTAGAAATAATAATAGCAACTATAATCAAGAGGAACAAGAGGCTCCAGCACAAGTTTTAGCCAGAGCCATGCTGAGCTACAATAAGATTAAAGAACACAATGCCAGAGACAAATCATAAACTGGGAGCAAAAAAGGCTAATGATAGTGTTATCCAAATCATACCTGGCAGGAGCACTGCAAAAACCACATCTGTTGTTGGGAACCCACTCTCCTCTTTGAAGAGGAGAGCTACTTTAAGCTATTTCTTGTGCCTGTCATGAAATGAAATATCAAAGTAAAACTGAAATTTACTATTATATTCCAAGTCCCAGAGACTGTCCTCAAAGAGCTTCCTGGTTATAAGGATACAAAATTCCTTTGCATATTATGAATACGTGAAAAACTGGCATGCAATATCGAAGGCTTCAAGGTATGGATTTTTAACCTTCAGGATATAATCACAACTGCTCACTTTCAGCAAATATAGATAAACTGAAATAGTGCAACTGAGGGAGTTTTAACATCAACTTTCATAACTTTATATAAACTCACCACTTTATGCTTATTCTCAAAATAAATCTGAACATTTCTATTTGTTCAGAAACATTGTGCCATGATCTCAGAATAAAAAAAGCTCTAATTGCTAAGATTACAAAAAAAGAATGCAAGACTTCCTGACTTCATGACCATTTCAGGTGTGTTCCACTGGTACATTCCAGATGCAAGGTAATACAATCACCAGAGTCATTAAGGAATTGCTAGCAATCCCTCCCTCACTAACAAGTTGCACTTAACAGAATTTGTTTTAATAATTTTCAAAAAGAAGTCAGCCTCTGAAAATCATTGTATAAACAAACTCAATGTAAAAAACTTAAAAGGGACTCCTGACATTTTATTTTGTGAATTATATAGTTTATGGACTTAAGAATATGCATGAAAAGGAAGGCCAAGTTACTGTGTGCTTCGTAAGTAGTTTCAGAGATAAAACAACCCTCTATTTTAAAGATAATTCCTTCAGCTCAAGGATAAATATTTACTGCATACCTGTGTTTCAAATCTTGCTGACAGTGCCTGCCTTTACCTGACTCAATAGTACAATTCATTCTCCAGGTATGTCTGCAATACATACATTTCAATAAACATCTATTCAGTTTCCCATATTCTGCTGTCAATGATTTTGTTGCAGCGCTTCATCTATCAGCAATTTCCCCTCTTCTATAGGGTTGTGACAGAAGATCACTCAGCACCACCACAGCTCAGCTAAGTGTTCCTTTGTTTTCTCTTTAATTTTGTCACGCTTTATAATTATCTCAAATTAAGGCAAGGCTCTAGTGCTGTAGCCTATTGGTACACAAACGCAGTAGGAATTGGAGCTCCCAACAAAGCATTTATTGTTAGGTTTGGTAGAACATATTTCATGAGGTTCTTGTTGAATCTAAGAATAACATACAGACTGTGCTTCCTGCCTACAGAGTAGCACAAAGAAAAAAAATAAAAGAAAAAAAAACAAAACAGAAGAGACAAGTCCAAACTCCACCCATCACCGTTTTCCAGGGAACTACTAAAATGAAGATAAGTCCCTACAGTCAGTGTAAAGGGCACATAAAGACTTGGAGAACACAGTTAGTTTTCACTGTTTAGAAACAAAAGAGAAAACTCTCCAGCTAAAGAGGGGATTTCTGGACCACTTGGCTCAGTTCCACAGCAGCCTAGAGAGAAGAGTCCAGTGCTGAACTCTTGAGACATAAGATGAAGAGCAGCAGCATATCAGGTCACTCCTTTAGTACTCTCAATATCCAGTCAAGCAAAGAGAATACAATGAAATAGAATGAAAAAGAGTTAAAATAATTCCCATCTATAAAACTTCATATAAATCATCAAGCAGTCCTATCAGATTCTATTATACCCTCCCACCTTCTGTGCAGATTAAGTTGGAGTTACCTACCTCCACAACCAGTGATTATGCTGTATTTGTGAGGGAGAAGGGCAACAAATAAGCATTCACACACCGTTCTCCATAATTTGTAGGTCTGAGATACAGAACAAGGTAGGGCTATTACCCAGCCCAACTTCACACCCAACAAGACCCTACCTTCAACGAACAGTAAAGCACCCTTCAAGTCCTGGAACAGAGTCTCACAGAGAATACGTGCATCCCACCTGTCCCATCCCTCTGATATAAAAAGATGTAAAAACCATCAGCAGCTAAAACCCTCCCATCTGTAAAAGCCACGTGACAAAAACTTTTTCAGCTGCCTCTAATGAACTCTGGTGTTTTCTTTAAAAATAATTAGTGTGGAGACAAATTATTTGGTTCCTTTCCAGGTGGCAGTGATATGGCTACTTAGTTTCAGGTGGTAAAAAAATGAAAACTGCTGTCAAACAAGTCTCTAAAATTCTAATTCTCCGAAGTCTTTCTTTGAGGGTTACTGCTTTTCTCAGTAACATCAGGTTTTGGAGTCCATGATTTTACTTTCACTTGTTTTAACCTTTTTTTTTTAACTGAATAGTTCACTGAGGAGCAAGCCATAGTTTCCTTGCCTTAAAATAAAATGTGCCTTTGTAAATGATGTGCTAATGATCTTTCTCAGCTTCATGCTTAACTCATTCAGATCTATAAATCACTCTCAGATACTATCTCATGCAAGATAATAACTCAAAATAGAAATCTCATTTAATTCCACTGCAATTAAACCAATTAATAGATCATGTATCTTTTCAGACACCACAAGAAGTTTATGTACCTTCCCCAATATTTTGTACTACTCTCTGTCTTCTACCTGATCCTGCAGCAGAGTGTCTTTAACCCAGGTTCTTTTTTCAGGGAAATGGCAGAAACAGTTTCTTTCTATGAAGTCTCATGCCTTCCTGAACTTTTTTTCCCAGATCTGTGTCTTTCACCACTCTATGCCCCTCACCACTCTATGAAACACATTTTAATTTCCTTTTACAGGTAAGGGAAAGTGTCTTTTCCATTGAAGCATTGATAGTTGAGTGATTTTGAATATACAGTATATACAGAAATAGTCAGAAATTGATCAACAATAATCAGAAGAACACATAAAGACAAAATATGAGTTTTTAAAAAAAAATCTGATTTATTATCTTCACTCATTAAAGTGAAGATAATAAATATAATAATTTGCTATAAACATAAATAAGCATAATATTTGCTATTATGTAGCAAATATGATCCATATTATAAGTCATGGAGGCAAACTGATAATTAAGTCCAAATTTGTCAGGATGCAAATTTGCTGAAGAATATAGACGATGGTGGTTACAAAAATAATAATAAATGCATCATAATAATATTCTTCCAAGAATACGGACGGTACTGTCATACTGAGTGCATCTACACTGCTTTTAAACTGCTGTGACATGGCCAAGCACTACATTACAAGACTATTCTGTGAGAGGAAAGATATTTACTACTTGTGGAAGAGCAGCCAGTATTGTATTCTGCTAATCATCCTCATCTCTGAGGCATAAGATCTATATATGTACATACACAACATACCAGAAAGCACTCAAAGAACCACAGGCTAAATTTAGCTAAGTCTGGAACATATTATTATACAACACATCGACTATTCTTTTTCTTAAGACAATGAACTAATTTCTAGAACAGTATTTTATTTGAACTCTCTCAGACTTTCTTTTTAATGATCGGGGGAAAAAATTCTGGATTGTTTAATGGTCAGATTTTAAAATGACAGCTGTCTTGGTTAGTTAAAAGATTGCATATACAGTTCCTGGTGTACTCTTGTTCTGTAATTAGACTGTCTCTATTTTAAAATCAGGAAGAAAGATTAACATGAATAATGTGGTTCAGACTGATGGTGCCTTGAAATTTAAGGTTAAGATGATAATAAGCAGAATAACAAATCCTTGGAAATTGCGAACCATTCTATTTTCTGAAACGTATGCCTTTGCTTGAAGTAACATTATAATGAAGAAAAAATTTATATCCTTGTTTTAACCTTCCAATTTATTTTTTAAGTAACATCCACAGACATAACTTCACAAACATTTATTTGACCATGACTCCTGAAGGACTTTATTATCCAGTTCCATAGGAAAACTCAGAACATCAAAAGTGAAGAAATGAATGTTTAAATTTTCAGTCTTGTATACCATGCTCTGATCAAAACCTTTTTGCTTTAAGATCATGACACTAATAACTACTCTTCTGGGTCCTTCTGAAAGAATTTCTAGCTCAGTGGTCTCCTTCCCAACAACAGAAGGATGGGAATTTCCAGCAAAAAGCACCCCTGGGCATAACCAGATAACATTGTGGTGGCATTAATTTCAAACATTCACTGGCCTGTGACTTTCCCAGCAAGAGGTGTTGGTTTTGTATGAAATGATGTTATCTTAAAAAAAAAAAAAAGTCTTAGATGTCCACTGACAGTAGCAGCTCTTGGCAGAAGTAACTTTCACGAGCAGAGGGTCCACAGAGACAAAAACTATGTCATTTGACCATTCATTTCTCCCAAAGGCTGGTTCCACCTTCTGATCATACTCTGACTTTATAATGAGAAAGGTTTGGGGCATGTATCTTGCCCAACCCTTATTTTCTGGCTGCAGCTGAAAGGGAAATTTGGCATGTGTTTCAAGTGGGAACTGTGCATGCTCTAGCATAGCCAGAGTTTTGGTTATTTTACTACAATCAGATGTCTATAATACACTAACTAGTCTGACTTATGTCCAAAATCAGGATTCTATATTACATACACAAGCACATTCAAGTAAAATTATTTGAGATTGCTATTAATTACAACTGTCATTCAACATCCATGAATCTGTCACAAGCCAGCTAGTTTTAAACTCACCAATATTAATCTTTTCAGCACGTTAAGTACACAGCAGTGACAAGATGTCCTGATATTAAAAATAAATTGATTTCAAGAGATGCAAACAAATCTGTGTCCACTCGTGGGATGAAGTAACTTACACAAATCACTTTGCTGGGGGGAAAAAAGAAGGGGGGAGAAGTGGAATGAAATTATTTAGCCATTGTGACCCTCCCAAGAATTAAGAGACTTAATCGTTTCAAATCAAATCCTAACTCAAGTTTTCTTCTGAAATTCACTTTAAGTAATTTTTAATAGTGAAATTGCAAGTTGATTTCTGCAGAACTTAGTCGTAAATAAATAGACACAAGTTGTCTTCACTTTGAATTGCACTAAAAATTGCCAAAGCCCTAGTTTCTATTTCATTATATTGAAATTATAATAGACTTCATTTCTATATTAAAGCAGAATTTCAAATATCTTACATATGCACTTTATATGTAAAACGAGGCAGGATACCAGGAGGGTCATATGGACTGCAAATGGGTATCTCACAAGACACTAAGCATTAGAAAATACACTGGTTATAGTGGATGCCTGGCTTTTAAACAGAGATTGAACATCTATCCCTACTTTGTTTCTCCTTTTACATCTCAGAGAACTGTTCTTTGTACATCTGCAGTTGTTTGCATGTATCTAAACTTGCAAGTTTAACTTGCTGTTTTAATTTCAGTGGTGTTTCACAATATTATTTCTATTTAGTCAAGCTGATGCTCAGCATTTCTGGAAATAATATCAATATTTTGATGACTGGAGCAGTTTTTGAGTGACAAATTTCATTTTATATTACCACTTCATCCCACATCTCTATGTGGATTTCCCACAGAGAATGCTTTGGAAGCATTGCAGCATTAATGCCCAAGTTTCACTGAGTCAACGTGTGACTTCATCCTTGACTAGTTTCTATGCATGCTGGCAGCTCATCCTCGTAAGCTACGTAGCAGATGTCTATAAACTCCATGTTCTAGGCTAAGAGGCTGTAACTTGGTATTTCATCCTCTTTTACTACTGCATTTTCATGAAGCTGACATTATTTCTCATTGGGGACACACCCATTGTGTAATATTTATAAAGGGGTAGAGTCTTTATAGCAGTATTTTTGCATCCTTGTGTTTTAGTCACTCATATCAAAAGCAGCAGATACAGAATAATACAGCATAAGAGAGTCATTTACCTGAGATCATTAGGAGTTTGGAAAAGGTCACGGAGACTGAGTATAAAGGCTGTGTCAGGCCTTGGAAACAAAGCAGGTAGTGTTTATTTTAGCTTCATCTGGCAAGCAAACATAGTTCACAGCACTTCAACTTGGCTTTTTGAAACGTCATATTTTTTTAATTACAACAGTGAGCTGGAGGAGCTAAGTAGCTCCTCATTTCTTTTTTCAATAAGCCCTTCAGAGGGGAAAAGCCTTCCTAAGCCTGCGGCACAACACTGCTTGCAGCAAGGCTGTACCTGAATTAGCAAACCAGCCCTAACTCCCATCGATGGGACTTGGCATGGAAAGAATAGAAGACTGCTCCTAGTATGTCTTAGAGAAAAAGATAATGAAAGAAAGGACATGGAAGTAAAACATTTAAATTTATCAATACTACTCAGAATTTTAAAAAATTTTTCTTGTCACTACGAGTGTCAAATAATTGCAGTTGTATTATGAAATATGATGTGAGTGCATATGGTGTATTGGGTTTGCATGGCAAGGTTTTTGTATCTGGAGGGGTGTTAGAGGGGTGGCTTCTGTGAGAAGCTGCCAGAAGCTTTTCTGTGTCTGATGGAGCCAGTGCCAGCTGGCCCCAAGACAGACCAGTCACTGGACAAGGCCAAATCCATCAAGAGCAGTGGTGGTGCCTCTATCATCACACTGCTACACTCGAGAGATAACTCATTTGAAAATATATGAATGGCTACGTATTACAGTCCTTGAAGAATGGTGCACTGAATCCTTAGATTTTAATTTATTCACCTTTTTTTAACCTTGTGCTTCATTAGGCATCTGTAATAATCAGCGATAGCAACGCCCAGGTCACCTAACCAGAAGAGAAACATGATTCGAGCAGACTGCCATGTTCACTAGTAGTTTTATGTCTTATAACCTCAGGTTAAAAAGAAATCTGCCTCTCATATTTCTCTGGACCCAATTTTACCAAATACAAAATGGTCCTATGAGGGGCTATGGTATTGCAATTGCAAGAATTTTTCAATACTTAGAGGTTTCAGCATTTTTGTTAGTAAGTGGATGCTTCTGGCACACCAAATTTAAGGAGAAGAATAGGAAAGAATTTCTTTATTTAAGTTACAGCCATTACAAGGAAAGCTATCAACTCCTAGAGGCATTTGTCATTTTGGAAACACATTTGTGTTTCTAAAATGAGTTTTACAGTATTTATTGCAAAAATATTTGTAGTATAGGTATTTAAATTCTAATTCAGTATTTAAATACTTAAATAAGCAAATGAATTATAAGCCAGCCTTCTGCCTACTGCACTGTTTATTTCTTCTCTAAAATAGTTTTTTCAAACTCTTTTCATAAAAGAGAATGTCTCAGTGAGTCAAATAATTTTCAATATTTAGAGAGATAAGCATTATAAATCAAATAAACCTTCAACACTCATTTACAAACATGTATTATACAATTTTCCTCAATATTTTCTTCCATTCTGCCTTTATGCATTCTAATATTGTTTGGGTTTTTTTCCTGAAGCTGCTTTCATCAAAGGATGTTTTTCTTAGGTTTCTACAACAACAGAAAGCTAACTGAGCTGAGTCAGTGTGGAAATCTAGAAGTTGTTCTGTCGTCTTCCTACCTCGTGTACATTACCTTACATTCAGACCCTGTTTTCCTTTGTGTTATCCTCTTTAGTTGCTAAAACAACTCTTTGAAATTACAATTGTCTTCCCTCGGCTTGGTTCATCTTGATACCTTCACTGTCAAACTTTTCATGCCTTGTGATCTCTCTTCTTCTTGAACAATCACACACCCTGTTTTTCCTGTTGTTTACATCTGAGGTCAATTATTACTGCACAAGGTGGTGTGTGTGTATAAATATATATGTATACATGTATATATTTATATGTCTATCACTTTGATTTGCTTCCTTCAGAGCTCTTCTCAAATTTGGCATGGCTATTTAAAGTTCTAGGTCTTCAGACATTTCATAACTGAGTTCAGCCAGAGTATCTTCAGGCCTAGCATCAGTCTTCCCTGATCTATTCTAATGTATCTATCTATTTTAATATCTGCATTTATAGATAAGCTTTATTTCTATTCATTAGTTACTCTGAAAATATGTTTTGATTTTTCTTGTATTCCTCATAACTCCTATAGTTGTTTATTGTATTTTCCTGTCTATTGGCTACAGTGAGTCAGATTTTTGAAGGATCTCTTCTCAGTTCAATCGTTTGAAATTTGTTATTTAGCTATGTAAATTTTTCCTATTCTCATTTTGTTCAGTAGCACACCACCTCCAGAGACACTATTACTGTTTCCTTAAGGAGGAGAAATGCCACATCCAAGGAGTTTACTTTTCCTTAGGGCATTTTCTATGAGCTCCCTCATTTCCTTAAATCTGTCTTTCTCAAGTTTATCATCACTCTAATGCTTTTGTGTATATAACTTTCCCATGATATGGATTGTAATTATATTGTGATTATCATTGTTTTGCAAGTGCTGCCAGCACTACAATTTAAACGAACACCTATGTTCTACTTTTATGAGTGCAAGAGGTATTCATATCACCTAACTCTAGACAGTCAACTTAGCTCAGTTCAGACACAATTCCCCCAGGTTCCCTACATCGTCAATAAGGACAAAAAGCACACCTGCAGGAGGTGATTCAGGAAAAATAACACTTGTCAGCCCTGAAGTATACATCCCACCTGACGTAAAATATTCTGGCTTCCGTTTAACTCACCTGGCTTGCCACTTAGGGCTTATGGTGTACGTAGCCCTTGAGAGCAATGATCTGCTTCCTCTGAGTGTGTGCACATCCCATGCAGCTAGAAGGGAAACAGGCATTCCTCATGCAGCTAGAAGGGAAGAAAAATGTTATCTGTTCTCATTAGATGATATGAAATAATAATGTTCTAATTTTAATTAGGCTGTCTTTTTAAAAAAACAATTTGTCTGAGTAACATCTTTATATCTTCATGTAGTCTTCATAACGACGAGATAAAACCTTGTGCTGTCTGGGAGTCAGATTACTCAAGTGCTTCTGAAAAGGAACAATGTTTCACTGAACGGGGTATTTTCTCTCCACAATTATCAGAAAAGCTACAATACACGCCAAGAGATTTGAATCTAATGTGTCAAGTAAGTTTTTTAAATATTGAAAAATATATATAAACACATTTAAAGTCTTATTGTCTGTTTGTTTTAGAGACTCCCCAAGGCTTAAATATTAAGTGGAATTAGCATTTGTGTCAACTGCAGTTGTGTGCTAGATGTCCTACAATAAAACAGTTCTGCAGCTAATGTTCATATCACGGAGGAACCATAGCTATCCATTACTATCCAAAGACAGATGTGTAAGTTTTGACTCATAAAAACTGGATGAAGGAAACTAATGGGACACTAATCTCCTGGTATCTCGTGGGACAAAGAGAAAGTGAATAAGATTTTTAAAGACTTACAAAATTTGTTTCCTCTGCAAGCGCCTTGCAAAATGTTATAAATAAATCATCAGTTTCATCGTGGTTTGACTTTTGGGACCAGCACCATGACAGAATGAAAAGAGCCTTGTCTTGGAACCTTGGGACTGCGAAAGCATCTATTCGTCTGTGGCCAAACTCCCGTCTGCAGACACAAGCTTCTGGGAACAGGTATTTCATCAGCTACTCATTGATGACAATTATGTGATATTTACAATTTCAAAACAATGCAGATAGAGCTCTCTCGCTATAAAACTTTAACGAGCAGCATGTTTTGTTGGAAGTGTCATAAAACTTTCATCAAAGTTCAAAATATTCCCAAGAAAACAGCTCTGTCTTTGACAAGAAGATCAGAAATTTTCAGTTTAGATCAAACACTGTGAAGAGGAAGAGAAATGTCGTCTGTTATAATTATTAGGATACGATAATTATACTTTTACAAGCTCAGAAAATTTTTAAAAAGCAGCTCAGTAAACATTGTAAAATCCAGTATTAAGATTAGCTTTTATAGTTTTCCTTATAAGGAAGATGAACAAAGTCATAGTAGCTAAAACCAAACAACAATGGTAGGAAAGAAAATGTTGATTTAATTTGTTTTTACCATTATTCAGAGAGGCTACTCTGAAAAACTGGCCACTAGGGAAAATGAAATAAAATAAAATACAAAAAATTAAAATAAATTATTTCTTTACTTAATTTTGGAACAGTTCATTTTTTCCCACTAGGTTAAATTCTTTTATTCTTCTCCCATAGCTGATGTTATAGACAACGTTACAGAATCAGAAGGTACTGAGTTCCCTGGACTTTACAGCATTTCTTAATTGTTAAATTGCAGCTTCCCTACCCAGTGGTTCTGTGAATAATCAAACAACGAACCTTATGACCTTTGAGGCGTTAAGAATCAAAACAAATCAAGGCAGAAACAAGAACTAAGTATTACAGTATGACAAAAATTAGTTAAAGAAAGAAAGGGTGAAAAACTCCCCAAACAATAGAACAGAGGGTGGGTGAAAGAAAGAAACATTCTACTGAATCACATACCTATTATGGGAACATAAAAGGACATTAGTTCCTTTCAGTATGACACACAGGCTAACAGTGATTCCATGAACCATCTTCGTGGACAAACCACAAAAACAGGGCTTGTCTTTTGTTTCTCCTTCACTTTTCTGTGGCTAGTTCCAGCATAGGCCATAAGGAGATTTTAGCTGCACTCTGTCATCCATCCCTAGCCTTGTTTTCCACACTTCATGTTGCCTCCATAGCACAGATCAGGTTGCTCTGCCTGTTCATGGAGCCTATGGCTATCCTCCCACAAAACTTCTTGAAGTCTTAGCCTGTTCTGCAGCAGTTCTTGATTCCTGAATTTTTATGCAGCTGTTATTAGCCTGCCAATGTATTGAAAAGGAAATAATGGTGACAGCCTCCCACATTTCTCTAAAATACAGCTCCTGCATCTTTCCCTGGATAAAGCAACTTATACACGGTTATACATGGTTATATCAACCTCTCTAACAGCAAGTAGAAAGGTTCAAACTTGGTAATACAAGCCTAGGTCCCAAGGCCTTGAACATATCCCTCAAACTAAGCCAAGCAATGGTGACAGCACCTCCCTTCCATGTTAAAAGAAAATACAGACCTGCCCCCAGGTTTCAAATGCAAAGCAGCAATTCCAGGTTTCGCTCTAGTCACCTACTTTAGATCCTAAAATCCAGGTATGAATCATATGAGTTGTGTCAGACCTTAGTTCTTTAGTCTACAAGAGACATGAAGGCAATGTTAATGTTTTAGTAACAAGGTGTTATGCAGTACTGTTCAGAGCTGCAAACGGGACCCTGAAATGCCATTAAAATTCTGGGTTCAGGTACTCATACACTCAAACAAGGCTGCTTCTTAGCACGCCTGAAAGTCAAGGAATTTTGCTGTCAGAAGTGAAAGTACCAATTATGTTAGATAATTCCAGGAATTACCTTTGGCAATTAGCGAAACTTCCGGTCTTTGGCAATTTGCAGCTAAAATCTGAGACCTGCCTTCCTAAATGTGGGAATGAGGTGGAATTAGGCCAGGCTTGAATTCATGCATTGTGTATTGACCAGTGAATATAGTTTCAAACTCACTAGAACTTACTGCTAGAAATTAAGATGTATTGCTCATCTCATTCATGTCCAGGGTATCACAATCTGTGCTAGCTCTGGTCCCTGGACCAGATTATTTTCAAAGTAATTGCTAAACTGGAACTGAAGCAGCATCTAGATTTTGGTTTCAGGTACTACCCCTACCCTCCAGTTTGCCTTTACTAGCTGTTGGTATCCGTGCTACACATTCTTGAGAGCCATGCATCACATATTCAAAATTACTTTCAATCCCAGATGGCTAGGTAGTGAAATAATAAAATGCTGTTTGAGCTGCTGAGTAACCAAAGCAGGTCTTAGTTTCCCACTCTGACTCAGGAGGGCAGAGGAATAGGTGTCACTGTACTGCAGTCATGAGCTCCCTGATCTCACCTCATGTTCCCATCCCCAGGATGGGAACTGCAGAATGGATGCTGTAGGAGTGGGCAGGATTGTTCATCTTCAAGCCATTTCATTTCATCATTGCTCCAGTGTAGATGATTGGAACATTTTTCTAGCTGGTAAATAGATACAGATATTCCACAACACATCTTTAGTTGGCCTGCCTCTTCAGTCTTTCTTTGCAGTCATCTCACTTCTCTTCCTCTGTCAGGACTGCATTTTTAACAGCTCATTCCTTTTCACTTGTGTTTGTATGCCACAGACCTGCATTTATTCAGTATGTATTTATGTAGATATTATGTTCAAAATACCTGGGTTAACAGAAAAAGACAAGCAATGTAAATATTTACCTAATTATATATATTCAGCACACAAATTAAAGTAACCAAAGTTTTCTGAATGGTGTTGGGAAGTTGAAAAAAAACAAATGGGGCAAGATAGCAACAGTGCAAGGTTTTCAATAAAAATAGTAGGGATCATTGAGTTAAAGACTTTCAGAAAACTACTCGTTAAATTAAGAGAGAGAGATGAAAATGGATTCATTTAATTATGCACTTGGGTATATAAAAATGCTTAATACAAAGAAGTTAAGTTATGCTAGTTAAAAGTTTATCTCCCTTTCCAGAGATCTCCATGCTTTCACACAACAAAGGCATTGCCACGGATGCTGGAAATATACTAGGCTGAATAATAAAAATAATGTATTCATGAGTAAATTATTCAGAGATTGACAGGAAAAATGTTGAATAAATTATTCACTGAACATTATTTAATAATCTAGAGAGCTGGTCAAATAATAGAAATATGTATTTCAGATAATTTATTCAGAGAGTAATGTCAAAATCCTTTGGCTAGAATTTTCCTAGTCCATTAGGAATAAATAATTTGACAAGTTATTGATTATAGTTCATTTCTGTATTAAAACAAAATTCAGCAGGAATGCAGCTAAGCAGAAAGATACATAATTGACAATAAAGTGTCATCATCCTGATGATGAAAATCTTTTATTGTGCATGCAAACAAAGCCTGTGTTCAAAAATTGCTTCAAACAGTGCTTACATACCACATAGGCTCATACTTTTGGGGAGGTTTAAGGTACTGAAGTCTGTGTTAATAAGTGTTATCAGGCAGCACAGTGGGGTTATGGACAGGTTATCTATCCTTTCCTTTTAAAAGCTTGTGATTAATTTTCCCCAATGTCAGTAAATCAGTTAACTCAGATATGGGAGAGCAAAAGCAAGTAGCATCTTCCCGCATGGGTTTTAGCCTAGGTTTCAAGGTATCTGTGTTCAAACAGCTGAAGTGAGAATAAAAAATAGACCTCTTTATAAACCTTCACAAAAGGCATTTCATAACAGAAGTTTTTCCCAGGAGCAAATCAGTGAAGAAGGGGAAAGGCCATGGTTTGTGCAGGGAGTGCTCACAATGTGGCTGCCACCCTGAGATACACCCAAAAGGCACTTAGGAGCCTTTTTTTCTCAGTGCTTTTCTTGTGGGAATGTGAATCAGCACTACATCCTGTACAGTACTGTCGAATCAAGCCACAGCTCAACTTTGAAGAATAGAGAATTGAAAATTCAATGTTTTCTTCATCAAAAGCTTTCCTCATCCTAAGGAAGCCAGCTGAACATCTGCAGGAAGGGGCACTCTGCCTCCTCCACACTAAATGCACATAATTTTTTTTTTTTTTCCTCAATTTACCTGGCCAGGAAAGCTAAGACAGTGAGTATTTCTCTGTGGTTAAATATCCCATGCATTGTCTTCCTGACACATTGGACATTAGATACATTTATACCATAAAGATTACAAGTTCTTGATATTGAAGAACTGGCAGAATGGATTGAGAAACTCTGTGTATGAAAAAGCAAAATACAATACAAAAGTTAATTATCTGAATCCTTCTCACTACAAGGCACCTGGCAGAAGTATCCTCTTCACTTGTTATTCTTTATTTTCGAAAGTGAATCTCTAGCTGTTGAAATTAGAGGTGAAATGGAAAGCAAGAGTTTTGTGAAAAATTTGGACCCAAAATTAAATCTCATGCAGATGTTACATGCATTGCTGCTAGCAACATGTTTTAGTGCTGTTAGGTACAGTTTCCTTCAACTTCCACGTGCCCTTTCAGGGACAGTCCTGTGTTCCCAGCTATTACTCTACTCACTCTATTTGACATCCACCTTCATACCATTCATCGCTTCAGCCTCCTCCATAGATTCTTTTTCCAGTCATGGTTACCTTTTTTCCTTTTCCATATTTTGAGGGTGGAAGAGAGAGAGAAGATGCATTTCACAGTGTAGCTTTATGCTTCATTAACAGTAACATGCTAAAATCTATCTTCCTTCAATTAGTCAGTTCACCATGTGTTTAGCTAGCCTGACACCTGAAGATATGTCTGCCTGCTCTCTTGATATTGTTATGTCTTCTCTTTTTCATAATTTCATTAATATACTTACCATATATTGTTTCCATCCATTTTGTATGTGGAGACTGTGACTGTGTCTGTAACACTGGCAATTATAGAAATAGACGTAATTAAAACCAATCATTTTGATACTTGTTATTTTGTAACACGTAACTCACCCGTCTCCCATCAGAATGGAATTTACAATACATGCCATGAAAACTTGCATAATATTTACTTTGCAGCATCTGCTTAAAGAATGAAAAAGCAAAGCTGACCCTGAACACATGGTGAATGTAAATGGGAAAGAATCAAGCTATTCATCCACTCCACTGGTTTTAGATGGGAAACAATTTTTCCCCCATGTTCTTAATGATCTTGAACTGAAAAGGGCAATGGACTGTAGTATCATGCATTCGTTTGGGTGGATCATCCACCTCTTTCTTTATGTCTGTTTTTAGCTGTCCAATCCACTGTGTACAAACGTCCAAACATTAAAGCTTCACACCATCTCAAATGTATTAATCTCATTCAGGTTTTAAACATCTGAGTTTCGAGTCCACATAGAACACTAAATTATTAATGCTGACACATGAAATGGCCACATTATACATTTCCAAAGGTATGAAGAAATATTTTTAATATAAACTAAATCACTGTCTTATGCCAGTGATCTGAGAGGCTCTAAGGGAGGATTGATTGTTCAACGGTTAAACTGCTCTTAGTTTTCTTGTTTCTTCTCTCAAATTTTCTGAACTTTAAGAGAAAAATACTAAAGGTCACCAATTGAATACACAAAAAATTAAATCCTTTCCAATCCTTGAGTAGATTAAGAAGATATCTCACAATGTCTTTATTATACATGCAACCGGAGAATGGCATTGAGTTTTGTGCAGATAATTATTGATAGTTTGGGGTTTTTTTTATAGATAAGTCCTAAGGCTGTTCCTGGAAGAATATAATTAATGATATTAATTCTCTCCCTACTTCTCTAATTTCCCTTTCAACAAAAGCTAATTCTGTCTCTAATTTTTCACCCATAATAAAGCTATTGCCATAACAACCTTTTCCTCCAGGTTAACTAATAATTTACCATATAGTTACTAAATTAGAAACTTTGCTAAGGTCAGAGTAAGTCAAAATAAGATCAGAATAAGTGACACCTACAACACTTAGTAAACCAGTCACCATTAACGAAAGTTGTCATTTCATAAACAGATGGAGAATTTTTATCTCACTTTACTGTAAAGAGCTGTAAAGTTTTGCATACTTTTGGGGTCAAGCTTAAAAGCCTTCCTCTGACTGGACTATGCTTTCTCCTTTCTGTAAAGAAATTAATTATTTTTATTAAAAATTCTTGTCATAACATCTACATTTTTATGTTATAGTTGTCTGGATGTTTGAACATGGTTTAGATTTGTGCTGAATACAGTTACCTCACTGTTTTTCAATTAAATATTTTCCATTAACTACTTTAGTAAATCACCAGGATTATTCTCCTACCGGAAGCATTTCAGCTTCAGCCAGCATATAAATTATCTTCCAGTTCCTTCTCATTTGTACGAAGGCTTTAGTTCTTCTTTCCTCATTCTTGTTACATACTAATTTGATAATTTGGGTTTTGGCAGTTTTTAATTTCTCTCTGGGGCCAGCTGTCCTGGCTGTGTCCCTTCCCAGCTTCTTGTGCACCCCTAGGTACTTGCTGGCAGGGGCAGCAGGAAAAGCAAAAGGCATTGATGCTGTGCAAGTACCGTTCAGCAGCAGCTAAAATAACCCTTATTAACAGCACTGTTTTGGTCACAAAGAAAGCCAAAAAGGCTAAACTAAACTAAAACAATAATGAAGTTTAACAAAAGACAGAATTTTTGGAGGAATAGCGAATCACACCTCTTATAACTAGTGGGGACTCTGTGTAACAGTAAGTCTGCTCTTTCCCTTTGTACTAAGTAACGTTTGAATCTTCATAATTATATTACTGGCAGTAATATATAGCTCTTTTGAAAATTTGTTTTTATTTATGCATAGATATACATACACAAAGAGATTATAATCCTAAATTTGGAAGGATGTTGAAAAGCTTTCCAAAGAATATTTGTCGTTGTTGACATTTATAAAGAGTTTGGGCATTAGTTCATCTGTTCCAGAAGGATCTCTCTTGTAACTGTAGTGCACTGGGAATTCAGAGACAATGGTTTTTATTTTGCCTGCTAATAAGAGAGCTTCAAGAGCCTCAGGTAGAGGCTATTAAGTCTGCTTAATTTTTCACAAAGTCCCATTTACATACTGTTGCTAAACAAGGTACCTGTGGTACCGTGGCTGGGATCCACTGACACCGTGCATGAGCTGAGTGCCTGACCATGCTCCTTTTTTGGGCTACATTTTGGGTTAGACCGAGGGCTTCAGCAGAAAGCACCACTGGGTCTCCAATCCAAGGAATATACAGCCTTGGAAACAAAGAGAAAAAACAGGAATGAAAAAGCATCATGTAAACCCAGATATTGTGGTGATTCAAAGCCAATTTCATTCTCAATTTCTCTTTCCTCCTGAAACTGTGATGTTGCAGTCTTTGAAAAATAAGACAATACAAGTATGCCATAATAAGGATGAAGCCTAAGTAACAGCTCTAAATGGATACTAAAAAAGCTATGTAGGCACCGACGTGAAAAAAATAAAGATGCTTTGATGTGTGTCATCTTTTCATTTTAGCAATTAAAATGGCTTTTGAAGCTCTCTGGCATTTAATTTAAGCCCATAGAGTATAAAATTATGCCGTCCCTTGCAGATAGTCCCATATTTAGCATAAACAAGGTCGTAAAGATCAACAGACTTGGAAAAAATGGTAATTCGAGTTTTTGAATATATAAACTTAATTCTCTTTATTTAGGAACTTGCCAAAACTATGACATACAACTGTCCTTTTTCTGGTGTGGTGTGTTTTTTTTTTATTTTTGTGGTTTTTGTTTTTTGTTTTTAATTTGTATACTCATGGGGTGCTTGGTGTTTGTTAACATCTTTTTACATAAACACAAGCTGTGAAATAGAGTAACCTTTTTTTTTACCTGTGAAGACACATGAACAGGCACCCTCTATTCTGTGCTGAAAGAGCTCCATCTAATATGTTGTTTGAAGGATTCCCCAGCAGAAACATTTTCCTATTTAAAAAAAGAGTGGTATTCCAGTCTTCCTAATAATTATTCTGACATCTCTGCACTCAAATGACATCTGCTCATATGTCTTAAATATGTGACAACTCAGAATGAATGATGTTAAATTTTTCATTCAAGCATGACAATTTAGAGGAACTTAATAGAATGGATCTTGAATGATATGAAAACCCTTTAGTCTATGTTATGCAGTTACACCAGTAATTACACTGTGGATATGTTATGAAGTAGCAAATGCAATTATTCCAGTTGTACATAGTAATCTTTAGAAATATTTACTAGTAAAACTTTCAAAATGGAGGTTTCATAAAAGGTGCTAGATACAATAACAATCCAAGTGCTGGATGCAGTGTGACCGCAGGAGTGTTGGTATGCATCTCTGGGCTCTCACAGAATAACTGACTTTATTCTAACATTTCCTTTCCGTGGAAAGTTTTGTGTTGTAAACTGCATGCAAACCAAAAATGAGTCTTTGTGTCTTTGCTTTCAATAGGAGAAAAGAATAACATCAAAGTGTGCTATTGTTAAATCTCACACCCACATACACAAACTCAAATCAACTTCTTACTTTGCTTCCTAACTACTTTACTATACAGTGTTGTATTTTACCAGTGGTAGCAGCAACATACTAAATCAGATTTAGCTAACAGGTGCTCTCCAGGCTGTGGACAATTACATAATAAAAATGTATTACAGTTCTCACTCTTGGGAGTAAAGACTTTTTCTATAATAGTGAAATGCATTATATGAAGTGGAATTTCTAATGGACTTCAACAGAAATGGTGGCTTGAATGCCTGGTGATATATCAGGAGTAGTGCCACAGAAGAAAGCCTCACAGGAAGGAGGTAATTTATGTACTAGAAATACTTACGCTTTCCATTGCATATATTTGCAACAATAAATCAATTGGACAACATGTTTCCTATTTGCATTTGCAATAAGCATTTCTAAGTGTTAACACTGTGGATTTTTTTTCATTGTGTAGTTTCATTATCCACTCATACTTCTGAAAAATGAGAAAATGGAGGAACACACAGAGCTAGCAGATTTAAATGGCTCTTAGAGAAGTACTTCAACATCAAAAATGATCAAGAGCAAATTGTTTATACAACCTTTGCTTTCACCACCTTCCCTAACAAATAGTATTAGTAAATGAATCATGTAAAACCACTTAAATGCAATTCTGGAAAGAAGGGGAAGAATTTCCTCACAAATTCGTATTTTATTAATAACTACTTTTTTAACCAAGTTATCATGTTAAGGAACATAGAATTTGGATTTCGTTTTTAAACCAAGGGTTACGAATGCATAAAGTAGTATTTTCAGATCGGTAATATTATTTCCATTCCTCAGATTTATTCTCTTCAACAAGAATTTTAAATACCTAACATTTCTTTAAACGTCTTATGCCACTTTTAAAAATACTCAAAATTCCTTTAACTAAAGTGATTCATTTTCAGCAAGCATAATCACAATTTCCTTGCTTTTCAATAATGTCAAACTTTGTATATGACTGCATTAAACCTTAAGATTGCATTGATCTTAAAAATTAGGTCTTGTGTCAAAAGGTGATTCAAAACATCTTCTCAGCAGACCTTAGTGGAATATCTCCTTTGTAGAACTGTTGCTATAGCTAAGGTCTAGTCTACGATGTCCCTCTCTAATCCTCTGCTTATTGCATACACCTTATGTAATTTCTTTCCATAATTAAATCCTACTGTTTCCTTTGTGTTGTATTCACTGGCAATTCTGTATTTCCTCTAATGCTTATCTATTGGATTGGTCTGTGAGAACTGTGGGGGTTTCCAGTATTTTCATTTGTAGCTGCCTGTGTCCTCTAAGTTATGTGAGGAGTTCTAAAGTATGTAACTGATGATAACAAAGACATTTTCTCTCTTATTTCTACTTGTGCTGTAACAGCACTAACAAGGTAACAATAACTCTTCATAGATATGAAGGCTCTAGAAATGTTGTCTTTTACTTTATTGAAGGTGCTTCAGAAACTGCCATTTATGTCCAATGGTAAATAAATTATTAGCAACCACTAACCAAGACTCAAGACAGCTTTGGGTGGTACAGAAGAAATATAATGTCTGATTTTTAGAAATATAAACTAAAAGTCACATAGGTAAGATGAGTTGTATAAGAAAATCAGGGGTGCTAGCCCTCCATCTAACCACTCACACCAGAAAGCAAACAGCAAATCAGAAATCCTCAAGCTTTTAAGCATGACCTTCCTCTCAGCAGGGGATTTGTGAATAGAAACATTTATGTTTCCTCAGTCATTTGGCATTTGACATGTAAAGGAATTCAACAACAACAATAACAACAACGAAGTAAAAGGAGTAATGGCAGGTAGAAACAAGGCAAAACATCAACCCAAAATGGCAATCTCCTCAGCCCAGCACAGCTTTTGGTGTACTCTCACTCCTGCTAGACAGAGTTTAACCACACCTGTTTAAAAGTTCCTTCATTAGAAACCGTCACTTAAATATATTTTCAATTATGTGCAGAGAATTCTTTCCTGTTGCACCAAAACCTGTTAATTTTTCTACATTTTTCTCATATTTGTGGATTTTTAATAAGCTCCACCTAGCTTGATGCTCTGCATCAGCCATTCATGACTCATATGTAGCAGAAGAAATCCACCCATCAACCAAAATTATCATTTACAGCTTGCTTTAATTTGGGAGTTACTCAGGCATCCGGCAGCTCCAGTTACACCAAGATGCAGCTTCTTACTTTAGCTGATGTTTTGGCAAATGCTGTCTCTGAAATGGCATAGTCATAATTTGTCAGGCAAGATTTGAATAAGTTTTTGCCTGAAAATAACTCAAAGGGTTTTCTTGATTTATGAACCGTTTATCCCCCACGTAATGGTTTGCAGTATTCCCACTATTTCTTGATTAGTTAATGAGATTAAAAAAAAAAAAAATTGCTTTAGCGTGCTTCAGGACTCTTGTTTTGCAGAATTTACTTGCTTTGCTTTATTGCCTGGACAAGAATCTCAGCATATCACGTTATAAAGAAAACCCAAATTTAAAATCTCTGTCTGCTGGGTAGGTGGCAACACAGATGTTGCTACTGCACTACAGAGTTAGCAGTTCAGTTGTCTTATCAATGCAAAATATATATTTTCTAAAGATAGCACTTGTGGCAGTAAAAAACTGGATTAACATCACTGAACCGGGCTGATTATCAACAGTAGAAAGACCTGTCCAGTCTTTTGGAAAGGGGTGAACCAATGATCACTAGAACATTTTAAACACAAAAGTTTTATAAGCAAGAGGAAAAACACCCCAGCATTATGCAAAACAATGTTACAGGATTTTATGTACTTTCATGCTTTCCTATTGCTTCATTTTTTTTTTTACCATTACTCTATTCATTCCCTTTACTAGCAAATTTCCATTCCTTATCACTATTTAATGCTTACCATAATAAAAAAAAAGTAATTTCAAGAAGAGAATAAAGATAGAAAACGTCAAAGTTGCAGAAAACTGAAAACAATGTCAGAAAAGAAGCTGTTATAGAGTTTTAATTACATTTTCTCTCTGCTGCTTTTTCTATAATGGCTTGATTCTTCTTGTTAGAGCTGAATATTTTTTCTAATGAAGTATTGGCTGTCTTAACATTATTAAGTATTGAATATGCTTTTCATTTCTACTTTCGGTGTTTCATTCAGCCACACGCCAAAAATCTTATCAGTTATAGCTCAGATTAAGAAAGGTCACTGCAGTGGATGGGGACACTCCTTTGCAGCCCCCATGAGTTTCTGGAAAGGAGAAGGCATTATGCAGCTGGAAATTTTCCTGCCTCCCAGAAACCTACTACTACTACAGTAGTGTCTGCCAGCAGAAAATTTTTCAACAAAATAGTCAATGCTGACTTACAGTAATTAAAAAATGCCTGAGGAATATATAATTTTCATTAATAATATTAGGCAGTGTAGGAGGGAAGTTTTCTAGCCTTCCTTCCCCATTTTTCCTTGCAGCCTGAAGGCTGTCTGATTCAAGAACTCCCTTTGAAGGAAGCACGGAATCTCTCTGTTGATAATTTATGGCTACAACACTTTCACAACCTTCTACATAAAAATATATTAACTTTAATATTTTGATTATTATTCTTCAAACTGTGAGATTATAATATTTACCACGCATGACCATATAGGAATTATCATAATTTCTGTATTTACCCACATTTACTCAATGTCTGCTTTCTCTAGCAGACACAGTTTTCACTTATTTTGCCATGAAAATCTAACTAGTGATTTTTTTATTCATCTTTAAATCATAAATCACAACTGCATCTCAGTGTTTTTATATGTTCCGGTTTCTTATGACATTTTAAGCCAATCCATGTTAGACAACAATAGGTCTAACGTTATTCATGTTAAAAAAAAATGAAAACTAAAATATTTACCACTTGGTAATAACTTCATCCAAAGTACATACATCATTTGAAAATTCAACTGCCAGGAAATTTGCAGGTCTGACAGTTCTCCTAACAGTCATATGTCTCAGAAAACCCTAGGAAAGTTCAAAAGAAAACCCAGAATTTCTTTAGGAATAGCATGCACCTGGGACTGAAAGAAGTCACTCTTATTCTGACTTAAATATATGCATCAGGATACCATGTGTTTACCACATCCATGAGTTCTACCTGACTCAAGTGTCACTAATTCCTTTCTTGTGATCCAGAAAGTCACCCATTATGCACTGTTCTCCTCTGCTGGAGGTAAAGTTCAACACCAGATGACACCCACAGATCACATAGTGGTCTGCATTCCAAAAATAGAAAATCAAATTTTAGTTTGAAGAAAGATGATTACACAAATAATCACTGAATGGAGTCAGATCCATATAAAGTAACTTTAAAAGTTCTTATCAAAATCAAAACATGTCTGCATAATGTTAACACTAAATTTTGGGAAAAAAGAAAAATAGGAGGAAAACCAAAGCATTAGCATATGCAACAGGAAGAAACTTCCAAAATGCTTGTGAAAAGTTAAAGCCCATAGGTGACAGTTATTAAAGAGTCATTGCAATTTTTCTCTTGACACTGTCATCAAGAGGAGGAATGACTGAGCATGAGCATGTGAAACAGTGGTGCATTTCTGCCGGCTGTCTCCCGTGTGTTGCAAAATCCATGTGTACTTGTGAGAACACATATTGAAACACACTTCTAAATAATAAAATCTAAGTTTCAAAAAGGAATAAATAAATAAATGTTAGATCAGACCAGTAATGGCTGCCATTCCACACGTCTTCCAGTTCCACTATATATATATCAGAAGACAGGCTATGCAGATGTCTTGGGAGCTTTAAAATGCAATGCTTAATTTACTATGTTAATACTTTACATGCCTTCCAGAGAAAGGAGTCTTCCTGTTTCCAGTGGCTAAAATCTAATACTCAGGTCAGGTTTCATAGCAGAGAAGTAGGAGCCTCTTAAATACGCATGACTATCACCATAAATGTTAAGTATAAGTTAAAATCAATAGCAAGAATTACACTTGGACTCAAATGAAGCACTGGAAGCAAATTAAGTTTATAGAGTTCTAATTTAACATTCACCATGCAATAAGCTCTGCAGAAAGTACTTTAGGGCCCAGCCTGGAGGTGACAAAGATATAACTGATTTTAGTGAAGTCTATATTCAAGACAAATGGCCAGGATTCCCTGGAGACTCCATGATGAAAATCTGGGCACTTGGCTGCTACTCCTACTTTTCAGATAGATACAAAGATCCCTGAAAGGGTGATGGAGAGAGATAAACGGTGCTCCCAGCCTTTTATGCAACAATCATGGACATAATCTTTCACAACCTGATCGGTAAAATCAATATGTCAGAAATATTTTCACACAGGATTTATAAAAAATAGTTTTTGTGAAGCTGCAGGAAACATTTCTTGTCTGCTCCAGGCTGTTGCCTTCTAAGGAGCTTGGTCTCAAGATTTACAGTTTTGGGCCAGCACCTGCCACAGGGTCAAGCCTTCCCTGTCTGTCCAGACCTATTCCACAGAGCAAAAACAAAATACAGAAGATAAAATTACTTTTTATTCATTTTCCTTACCAGGATTACAAACAGAGTATCTCGCTCAGAGGAATCCTTTTACAGGTAAGCTGGAAAAAGCCCATACAAAACTTAATGTTCAAATTTATGGTTCCATGTGTGGGTATTTAGATAATTTCTACTCGAAAGGTAGCACACATGAAATCAGACAAATCAAACTCCCCCCAGTGTTTTGGGGTTTCTTTTTTTTTTTTTTT